>DWON01004665.1:0-15945 GCA_018251015.1 Phocides pigmalion okeechobee | reverse complement strand
GACGCGACATTAAAAGACAACGCTGGCGGATTATTTTGTTCTACCCACCAACATATTAACAAGGATTGAACACCATCAAACACGACTTAACTCCTGTCTACAAATATGTATTGCTAATTTTAAGGACTGAAATTGTCTCCTCGCTTATAAATGTAGCCGGAAACCGCACCCCTTCAATCGAAACAAGAATTGCTTTACGGCGAATTACGAGGGCGACGGTGTAACTCCCTAGTCGAATTACAGTTCTACCATCTGTCTTGGTTTGATTTCTATGCACAATGATATTAAAGGACGAAATCTAAATGTGCATTTCATATAGCGTCACCCCTTTTCTATTGTATTTCTAAACAAAATTTAGGAGTAGGTTGAAATTGACCTTATTTAAAAACTGGGGAGAAAAATATTTCCGAATCGTAAAAAAAACCTGTACTTGACATTTTGTAAGTGTCTTTTATATCATAAGTGCAAACTCAAAGCGTCACTCCTGTTCCATATGCATTAAATGTTTTATCATTTAAAACTCTTATTTATTGAACTAACTACTAAATAATTGTAATATCATTGAATTAACAATTTTAATAGTTGATAGTGCTCAAACATTTGTGTTTATTTCATATTAATGAACACAATTTTTTACATTTTGAATCTTTCGTTTTAAAAACTTACCGGTTCCCAGTATATACGTAAATAACATGTCATTTAATTTCGAATTCGAAAAATAAATGTGCTTTGATTCGAATCAGTTGTCATCCGGAAGTTTATCACACCGCCGTGACCACGAGCCATGCAACTGGTTCGAAATATCGGCAATTAAAAATCAAAAAATCAAAAATCGTTAATCGTGAGTACCCGTTATATTGCATAATCTAAGTAATATTCTTATATAGAAGCCGCCGTATCGAAATTGACTCCCTTCGTTCCTCTTATTTGATGTAAGACGTGACAAATGATGTGTCATGACACGTGGCCTTTTACTTGATCTGATCCGGTGTAATCAGGACGCTCGGTTCCGAAAACAAGTCGCTTTCAGATTCAGATAAAGCAAGGAATATTATAACAGAAGTTCGAATGTCCTTATATGTTAAAAATCTCTGATATTCTACTCCGACGGTAATATTATTTGTGTTTTACTTTTACTTTGTGGATTACTACCTAAAATTTTATTTAACCCACCCAAATTGGCTTCGACAAGGTTTAATGAATGACGTGTATCTATAATACTCGGGACCGATAGCTCAACCAGCTCTCCGAAGCACAAAAGCGGCTAAAGAAATGTCGCCGCTTTCATTCCTCGGTGAACCTCACTTAGTATGAGACATATCAACTTAATTTTTCAATGAATTCACAAAATTCAATAACGATGTTACCAACATTATCATGATGATGCTATAAAGTACCCTGTAGTGTCTGAATTTTCTAGCGTTTCCTATTTTCTATTTCCGAACGTGAACGGCAAGTCTCCAATGTCTTTAGAATGAAATACGTGTTTCGGACGTAGACTTAATGGCTTTGGACGAAAGCCGTAAAAACAGAGATAACAAATTGACGCGAACCTTCGGTGGATGTCATGAATTATGTATTTCATCAGCGAATGCCTTCAGAGTTTACCGCGGTCATAATTTACGATGGGGTTTAAATCATAATAAACGTCCAATTCTTTTCAATGACACAGTTGTTTTCTTTCTTTCGTTCTTATTTCAAAACTTCAACTTTCACTTACAGAGAAAATTATTAAAAATATAATCTTAAAAACTATTATATTATATGCCACCCAGCGTAAGTAATATGATATTAATATATTATGATAGTATTACAATTTTAAGTATGACTGTTTTGTATCTAAAACCGAAAGTCTATAGAATATGCGTGGCTATTCGTGAAATCTCTAAATACTCCTTTACTATCAAATTACTTACCTATATTATTGTTTGTACGGAAATCTTTCAAAGTTAGTTAAGTTAATGTATTTAACTTCTTAATCAACTAGTGTAAAAACACACTGTGATAATGAACAAAACACAAAACTCATATTTTCCTAGCTGCACCTGATACTCAATAGAAGTGTATTTATTGCATTTCTCTCGCATTGTGCGACGAACATTGGGAACAACGGCGGCGGAGCGACGGCGCAAAACGATATGAAATACCGTTTTAAATTCCAAGCGGAGCGGAAATTATCACACTGAACTTTATTTAAGCGTCGTCTGTGAAACTCTGATTTAAAAGGTATTATGAAATTGGCATTGAATAACATTGAAATAGCAAACGATCATGCAATCTACTTGACGTTATACCGCTAAGTATGTGGGAAAGTGCCTGTGCCCAACTATGCAAGGCAATGCTTTGGCGATATATAAGGATAAAAATATAGGCCTGCTATGGAATGTGGACGATTGCTGTTGTAAATTGATTCCATTACGATATAAATATCAATTTTTAAATATAATTATATGTACATAAACTCAAAAATAAACAAAATTTTCGTAATTGATTATAAGATAATCATAACTAGTGCCCGTTATTCCGGTCGATAAATAATATATACATTTCTCCCTCAGGGCGAACGCAATTAGTCGCATACGTGTCGTGTCGTGACGTCGTGACATGGACACGTCACAGTTGACGTCTGTAGGGAGGGTAATTCATTACACGTCAGAGAAGGCTGTGTGTACAACATAATTACAACGAGTTTAGGCAAACAAGATATAACTTGTACATAGGTAGGTAGACATACATAATACCTTGTCTGATAAATAAACATAGCAAACAGATGCATATAAAATACGGTACCTAGTGGTAAAGTTACATATCCCATATATGTATATTGGCTATTTATGCGCTCCAGTAAGATTTAATTTATTTACAAATAAATATGGGTTTGATTTTTTAAATAAATAATCAAACCATTAGTAAGAGATGTAATGATTGACGATAGAACTTTAGATCGACCCAGGAGGCATTAAATATTTTCATAAATAAACTAACACCGCGTCATAAGGTGTGTACTATCGCGGTCGAAATGCATTTCAACTAATATAAAACTATAACTGCTTTGCCTTGAACATAAAAAGGAGAAGTTTTCCCTGATACGCTAACAAAAACCACATCGTGCCATCGTCAGGCGGGGGGTGACAGCCAGATCTCTGCAGATTACATTTTAATTAAATCGCCGTCTGCACTCAGCCCCTTCGCTCGACAACAGTCCATTATGCGTTTCCAAAGACTAAGTAATTAAAGAGACTGTTAATAGTTTAAATTTTTCATTATGTTTTGAAGCGATCAGAAGCAGACGTGCATGAAGACCATTTAATATATCTTCGCTACAAGTTATGCACCTGTACATCTAATCTTATACAGACTTAAAGTTCTATTTAAGGTCCTATGTAGAAGAACCGCTTCTCCTGGCAACAAACACGGTCACCTTATTTGTAACTGTGAGCAACCACTCTTAAACTAAAACACAAGAATTACTTCACAGTGGGTTATAAGTCCATGAAATTGCTGCGGTTTGCGGAGTGCGAGGAGTACTATCGAGTCAATTTTTACCCAAGAACCTAAAACATTTTTAGTGTTTTTCCGCCTTTTTTCTCCCGGTCAACCTCGGCCAACAGGGCGACGATATTATATGTAAGAGGATTTATAATTTTTGAATTTGACTTTTGAATACAGACTTGAGTACAGATAGTGTGCTATATGGTATTAGTGAGATATCAGCCTCGTCCTCGTAAAGTGATTGGAAACAATAGCTGGCGGCGCGCATTCCCGTCACGCGCGCGTCGCGGCGCTCACGTACTGTTATCGAATTTACATTCAGAGATTCACACTGAATTGAGTGCATCCTCCATGTTTACTTTGAAATAATACCCTATCATGCAACAATACGCGATCATTAAATATGACACGGAACCCTTCTGAAGGTTCCGTCATATCTAGCAAAAGATATGACGAACGGATATCCGTCAGTAGCAAAGAAACTTGCAGTACATCTGATGGTCAGTGGTCTTTCTGCCCATGGACATCTGCAACCAACTCCATTAAGAACAAGAGTCCTTCTTAAAGTCGGTCAAAGAAGTGTTGCTACTCTCGAGGACTAAGATGATCGCCTCATTTATAAGTAAACCAATTACCACGCCTTTCTTCCAAAACGTGAAGTAAGCTTCACGTTGAAATTAGTAAGGGAGGGGTACCTACCCGGACGTTTAGTTTCTACCAGCTTGCATAAACTACCATTTTACTTAAATATTATTAGCAATAAATAGATGTAAATTAGGGCGGTACATGCGTTTTGTTAACCTCTGAGCGGGCGTGACGTGCGTATTAGAAAATAATTATTGCTCATTTGACGTTGAAGGAAAATATTGTGAGGAGACTTGCATGCGTTAATGCTCGCCGTAAAGTTCTTAAAGGTGTATAACAATATAGATGAGAACACAGCTAATAGAAATATAGGGGGCGCTTCGGGCACCAGAAGCGCCACTGCAAGGATTTAACCAAATATATAGTTGGCAATTTATTCCATTAAACTATCACAGCAATCTAGTATTACAATCATAACAGCAATCACATTGCTAAATGACAATAGAAAGTGCCAGGAATAGAGCAGTCCGTTTACCGCGACGTATCCGAATATAATGCGTAACCAGCCAGAACTACAGTCCCTTTATATAATTAGTTTAGGTACCTAAACGAAATAGGCAGGTGGGGCGATCAGGTGATGTCGTCCGATTCGATGACAACATTTGTTTCCAATCTACTTTATTTTTAGCGCAACTACCCTATTTTTCATGAGAGCGACCACAACATAAAACCTCAAGCAGGACTTAAGTCATAAATCGAAGGAGTAACGTAGTATTAGAAATACATATGGCGCACACGCCGAGTACCGCCGCGCACGCACGATATACGCGAGAGGTGCGGCAGGCGAGACGGCTACGCGAGCGATGCGCACAAGGGGCAGTTGACATTTGTCTTTGAGTGGGTACGCGCGTGATTGGGCTCTAACAGTGGACATATTGCTACTCCTGAGTACCAAGACACCTTGCTTGTAAGTATAATCGGCAACCACACCTCTTTAACCGAAACACCAGAATTGTCACATTGGTATCTCCGAGGATGATAGCTCAATCTCTCCGCTATCTTTTCATGGTTTTCTCTTCTCAATAAAAAATAAAGGAAAGTTATATATTAAATGCTTAAAAGTTAAAATATGGGTGTGGCTCCAGCTCGTGCTAGTGCGCACTCAAGTATCGCTCCAACATTAATATTGTCCTAATCGGTCGTTCCAGACACATATCGAAAGCTTCAATGTGTCTGTGGTTTTATAATAAAAATACTCTTTGTGAGTACACCACAGCAAAATACATGTGAAGTGTGGTATAAAATTTTAGGTTTACACTAAGCTTAAGCTTCAAAATTGGTTTTGTGTTTTTTTTATACAGTTGAAATAACGAATAACACACATTCTTTTAAAGGTAGGAAAAGTATAGTTCGACCGGGGAGGTTCCACCGTCGCCCTCATAATCCTCCGTAAATTATTACTTGTGTTTCGGTTGAAAAGGTACGGTTGCCGGCTACACTTTGAAGCGAAGTGACTATCTTAGCCTTCAGGAGTAGCAACGCATCTATTTTCAGGCTCAGATAGGATTTCGGTCGTGTTTGTGGTTGTACGTGAATGTCTATGGGCTGCGGCTACTTAATATCAGGTGGTTTACATGCTCGCTTGTTACTCTTCTCACATAAAAAAAAATAAACGAACATGCACTCCATCTGATGATGACCAGCGCCTAAGACAACGTGTAAACTGGAAATAGTTAGAAAAGAAAGAAATCTAATTATCTAATCATAAAACAACAAAATGAAGTCAATTTTTCCGCCCCCCTTAAGGAATTCCTAATAAACATATATTATAATTAAACTATTATATAGAATTTTGACATTAATATTAGTAAATTCTTTCGGTGCAATCTTACTATTCCAATATGTATACATATAAACACGTTTGGTCTCGTGTGATCCATGATAATAATTATAAGATGTAAACTATTATAACATATACTTTACATTGTATCTTTGACATTCATTACGTGTATGTAAATTGTATTGTGTATTAGAAATACAAGTAATGTTATATTACTTTTAGCCCCGCCATTGATCATAAGTATTAAACAAAGCCGAGCGCGTCTGGAAGATGGCTGGTGGTCGTTAGGAACAAAATTTCATATCCTTTTCCATGCTTTATATAAAGCAGTCAATCCCGGTTGTTACCGATTAATGACAGTCGTTAAACCTTGTCAGATGGCCTGTGGGCGGTTTGAATACATGCGATTACAGTGTTAGTCATTAACCCATATCCTGACTATACATTAGCATTAGAGTATGTTCCAAAACTTCTTTCCTTTTAGAGATCGGTGTTCTGCAGTAGGACATCAAAAGTGTTGCAGCCTAGCCGAATAAGCATTGAATATTCGTGTACATACATAGGTAAAGTCGCGCTCGGAAGCTATTTGAAAATATGAACAGAAACGTAAACGAACGTCATGTTTTCATTCATTCATGTCATTTGTATTCAGCCGGCACCCGGCACCCCGCGGCCCGCGACCCGCGACCCGCCGCTTTCCGCTTAAAACTCCGGGTTGACTCGCGGGACGTACATTTGGATGAATGGCTGTAATACCTTGTACAGATGCTGTGCTGCGAAAATTCGTTTATGTTCAACAAACATTTCGGATTAAGCTAATTGTTGTACCGTCGCTGACAGTTTTATGTACAAATGGACGCAAAATTGAGCACGAAACAGAAAAGAATTTGCAGGTAGTAGAAGAGCAGTAGTTATTTATTTATTTATTTATTTATTGACCCACCAACAACATTACACACATTATTACACAATAAACTTACTTATAAACAAGATAACTGGTATGCATGCCAGTAACGGGTGCGTACATCCTTCTCCAATATGACAAGTTCCTATCATTAACGTGTTAACAGTAAATAACAATTTAATGTCTACGGTGTCTCCATGGAGTTCTTCGTCCAAGATCAACTTCATAGTGATTTAAACTGCCATTAGATGTTTCTGTCCAGGATTATTTTATGTTTAATATAAAATGAAATCAATGCAATCAGCGAATCAGCACAGAGCACAGATGATTTGAATGTAAACCTATGTTCGTTAACATTATGTACGAAAAAATATCAAAACCAACTCAAGTTTCAGCATTAATTCAGCCCGTGTTTGAATACAATACACAGTAAAGTATATATTCCTGTAAACCCTAAAAGAGCCCATACTTTAGTGGACAAGTATTTAGTGAAATAAATGTTCTGATAAACAAAGACTGCATGTAGCAACTTAATTCCTCACAGACGTGTCGTGTCACATACAAAATCCGTTTTGTAATTATTATTCCAGTTGGAATTAAGCAGATACCTCCCCGGAGCAGAGCCGGAGCAGTGCAACTTCGCGTCCAACAGCGTCCATTAACCGAAGCTGGCACCCGACGCAGTCCGCTATAATCTGCCGCGAGAGATCCATCGCGTGGAATGAATTGCTTGGATTATTGTTACTGTGTGTCATTTAACCATTCTGTATTAATTTGTTTCATTTTTAAACTGCCATGTCTGTAAATGAAACACAAAGGGAGTTACGATTTTATGAAAGTAATAAAGGAACATGCAATCCACTTAATGTTGTATGGTCACTGTGGCCTTTGGATATCTGTAATCCATAATCCACGCCTGATGTTTTAAAGATATGTAAGTGTGCTAGCAAGCAATCAAACAAGCAAACATTCTTACCGAAAAGTAAGAGCTGCTTAATAAAACAGTGCTACAAGTGGACGTGGTGATAGTATGGTCATACCTTATTGGTTCTACCACCTTCAATATTCTTGTCCCTGTAGCCGGGGACCAGAATAGCGCTACGGTATCTCCTGCCTGTCGTAAGAGGCGACTAAAAAGAGGACGCCCGCCGAGATCTGGCACCTGGCCCTTTCGTATGAAAAGATTCAAGTGCCTCGAACCAGTCGCTGCCTCCACGGACGGAAAAGAAGAGCTAAGGCCGCAACGTCGGTCACCGCCCCCGCTTATGTGGGGATGAAAGGTGAAGGTCCATCATCACCATCGATCCGCTAACCTTCCGGAAGCTCCTCCTTAACGCTGCCCCGGAACCACAGTACCACCAAGTACGGTCACCTGACCCGCGATGTGAAGCAAGCCCAGCGGCTGTGTGGCTGCGGGCTACACCACTCGCCAGCGTCGGGCTGAACCAGCTGGCGGACGACGGACGCAGCGGGACTTGAGCATGCCGGAAGGTTTATCCCGAGCCCCCCACTTAACAGTGGGCGACGGCTACCATAGTTAAGCCGGGGTGCAACCCCGAGTTCAGGCCCGGGCAAAGAGGGTATACCTCGAGGCCCGTATTCCCCGCCCATAGAGGATGCGACGATCCCTTCCATAGTTAGTAACATGGGACTTTAAATTAATTAAACGTATTTTACGTATATTATTAATCATTATAATAAATTTTAAGATTTTCATCATTAAACGTTGTTCGACTTTTATTCTTTCACGAGATCTAGGAGCTTCCAAGTACTAGTCATTCTTAATTATATTTTGTGCTATATTTTTCAATTTTATTTTTCCAATAGATAGAATCGTTTTGTGGGTCAAGAGATTTTCTAAAAGCAAAACCTATAACTATTATTTACTTACTTACTTACTGTGGTTTGTAAAATACTTTAAAATATATTCCGGGTTCGATTCCCAGCCAGAAGAAATCTACATGGTGAATTTAGATTCTTGTTTGTGGGCCTGGGTCTTCATGTAGTAATCGTGTAGTGTAGTCTTAAAGGTGTCCATGGCACACGACATAGGGAGTCCGAATGTGGAGCTATGGGTATCGTAATCGTTATAATTATTGGTTTAATTGCCTTTATTGTTCCGAAGTCGCTCAGCCGCGAAAAGTAAATCCGCGTCGTCGTATCTGACGTTGCCTGTCATCCATTCAAACAGCCTCGAAAATTCATCAGCACGTCAATTACTTTCCGTCCGATGAATAAATATACTTTAACAGCACTCGCTAACTTTTTTTACCAATCGATTAGGTTTTATTTTTTGATCGATTTTGTTTATAAACGGAAAATCAATACTTTTTTGTCAATGACTATTATTATATAATATTGATATAATATATATATATATTACATCAATATAAACAGATTAACTGCGAGATTTTTCAATTTCATTATATTTATTAGGTCACATCAAAACATACTCTATGAGTAGGTTTCCTTTCAGAGTCCTTATAATGTTTCTAATGATACTGATACTGTTTTGGTACGCGCCACCATGATACAATCTATGAAGATATTACTTTCGTTCTATTATTAGCAATAAACCCATAACCTTTTTCATAGTTGTGTAACAAAGAGCTTTGACAGATTAACAAATAAACATCGTATGCTTAGTAGTGACATCCAGTTGACCCGTTCAGAACGACATCCTATAAAAAATTTATAAGAATTTGCCGACATTTACAGAAAATTAATTAGTATTTAAAGTTTAATAAATATATTTGGAGTTAGAATTTCTTTTCTGACAAAATAAAACTAATTACTGGGGCCACGGATTACGACCTTCTCTACCTATTGCTCCAGGGGTCGATACTTTTGTACCTTATAAGAGCTCGAGTTAATAAAAAACAAAATTGTAGGTGAGCAATAGATACCTACTCCGTTGTTTCCATAACACGGCGACTTGCAAATTTTAATTGCGAATTCCGCCACGTTCTTCTGAACAAGTCTGCTGAAAACACCGTTGTTTATTTTAAATTATTTAATGGTACAAATATTTTAGGAGCATAAAATTTATTAATCGTATTTTTTATATATGCATTTTAAAAGTTAAATTATCTGCCATGTCAGCAGAGTGGTGTGTTGAAATTTGAGACATACATATGTTCCAGTCCTAGTCTCACGAATAGGCCGCTAATCCATTAGCAGTTCGATACAAAAGGATGAGACTCACAAGCTGGACTAAATAAACTGTACTGAGACCATCATCAGTTTAGTTTCAGTTTTCTGTCAGTTTTTCAGTCACCAATTTTTTGTAATCAGGTTGACGATGTTTTTACTAGTTTTAATACAGAGAAACATAAATAAAAAGTGTTAACTCACTCCTCAAAAATTAAATCTCGAGAATTGTGATGCGTTTACATTAAATTATACTTCGTTAATGGAAAAGATTTTTTAAAATACCTGAAAAATTAATAATATCGAGAGTTTCGCCGTTCTCTGTTCCAATAAACAAACGTTACTAGCGTGCAATTATCAGCAGCGCCTGTGTTCTGCGGGACAAAAGGTTTCGTTTCTCGCAATCCGTGTGACGAGCGCGGTAAATCGTAAAAGTTTAATTGTAAATTCCTACGCGTTTGCCACGGGGCGCCGCCTCCACAGCCGCGGTTTTTTCTGCTTCGATACTCCATTTTAATCCCCTTAAAAAAGTGTTATCAGATTGGAGCCTAGATCTATCTGCCGGTCGGCAAGACGTGGGTGCGAGAGGTCCCGCACCGACGTAGGTACATACCGGTGCCCGAGAAGCCAGGAAAGCTTCCCCGAGATGTGCCACGTCAGGACGTCGCGCTAGAGAACACCAGTTGCGTTCTTTTCAAGATGCTGGTGTTCTTTACAGGCCACCAAGTGTTTTTTAGAAGATGAAAATTCCAAATACTCCCAACAATCTCAAATATCTTTGAAAAGTTTTTACACAACACGATCAAATAAGAACTATGGGGTATGTATGTACGTCTGTCATACAGTAGCTTTCAAAAAGAGGCCTTGTTGTCGTTCTTAAGAAAAATAGCATAGTTAGGCTAAAAATAAGGAGAAGAAGAGCGAAGGCCGCAGCGTCAGACCGGTCACCGCCCCCGCTTATACGGGGAGGAAAGGTGAAGGTCAATCATTATCATCGATCCGCTAACCTTCCGGAAGCTCCTCCTTAACGCTGCCCCGCAACCAGAGTACGGACACCTGACCCGCGATTTGAAGCGAGCCCATTGGGACCGCACGCTAACGCGTCGCTTGGACCCGCGGGCTGTACTGTACTGTACTGTACCGTACCACTCGCTGGCGTCGGGCACAACCAGCTGGCAGACGACGGACGCAGCGGGAGTTGAGTATGCCGGGGGGATTATCCCGAGCCACCCACTTAACAGTGGGCGAGGGCAACTATAGTTAAGCCGGGGTGCAACCCCGAGATTAGGCTCAGGCAAAGAGGGTATACCTCAAGGCCCGTATTCCCTCGCCCATAGTGGCTGGGATGTCCCCCGATGATGATTATTATACTATTAAACATCTTTCAGATGTTTATTCACTTAATTCTTAGACGCTATATAGTTTGGAAAAGAAATAGAGTGTGAGCTCTTAAAGTCGGGAGCAATATTTCACATTCTCAACAAACATTGTGCTTCTGAGCTTGTAGCGTTATTTGATAACGAAACACGTCCGAACTGTCCAAAAACATTGAATTCAGTCGATATTACATTGAAACTGTGGAAAATCTCGGAAGTACCTCTAAATGAACAATGATTTCTACACTTAAAACTTCCGGGACTTTTTTCGTTAGGAAAAATTGGGATGAATGTCTTTGTCAGAAAAAATCAAGACGAATACTTTACGCTATAGGGCCAACGGATAGATTATGTCTGATTCTAACTGACTAAAAACCAAACGGGTGTTCCATCGCTCTACCGCCGAGTGGAGACGCGGGATTGCTATCATACCTCTATGCCTCCATCAGTGGCATCTGGTACCCGGTATCCACCTAGTACGTTGTCCACCCTGGGACATCTCAGTAAGCGATGACCGACAGTCCATTTCTGCCCCAATAGTTTCCGTGGTAACGAAAGCACGCGATGCTGTCGGCTTCAGTTATTATTACTCAATAGTAGCTGTTTAAACTTATTGGGAGACTTATCCTCAGGAGCAACGCATGTGTGATGAAATTTAAGTAGACGTGCTGTTTTTATGGAGTTAGCTACAAGTGCCCATAGGTGGAAGGGACCGCGTAATATCCAGTAGGCTACACGTTCCACTATTATGTGGATCATAGAACTATAAATTAACTGGGGTAGTACTACCACCACTCTTGCCGTCGCCACTCTCACATCACATTCTATAACACAAAAATTTCAATTATGATCGAAAAAAATTGATAAGCAAAAATACCGTAGTGCTAAAATGGGATATCTCTGCCAAGAATCTCTAATTATTGAAAGTAATGCGTACATTTAAAACAAAACTTGAGAAACCCGTATGCCTTGGAGTTCTCTATAAAGTTTGTAATGGTGTGGTAAGTCTACCAATTCTCACTAATAATTTGTTCCGGGCAATAAAAACTTCGTCTAGCCTGGTACTGGTCGTTTGTAAGTTACCCCAAGTTTTTTTTTAGATAACATGGTGTGTATTCCCTCTCATTAATTATCACCCTCTTTATTCTGTGAGTGGATGGCCTTGTTTGTTGTTTTAACATATTTATTTATCTTTTTAGATGACAATTTGTAAATAGACACATTTTTCTTAAGTTGCACGGAAGTTGAAATTTGAATACGCATTTACCCCGTCATTTGTAAATTGATACAGAGGCTGTATCGTTGATTGTATTATGATACTCTGTATTTTAATTTATGTTTTATCTGTGGCGAATCAAACCAAAATTACACTTGCAAAGAGCGATCAAAATTGCTTATTAATGAATCCACTGGAAAACATTTATTAATGTTTTATTATCAGTTGTGTGAAAGTTTGCAGGTGAGGAAATCGATATTAATTTTGAAAATTTAATGACACTTTTGTATCCGAAATTTTCATCAAATATATCTGTTCCAGAGAACATAGGATACTAGCGTTAAATTGTGGCTTTTTCCACAATGTATAATTTTATGCGCCTGCTATAAAATGTTTAGCAATAATTTAGTATAACGGTTATCATTACTAATACGTATTGCGTTAATTCTAGTTACAGCTCAGTTCCAAAATAATAAAGCGCGATAATGCATAGCCCATAACGACGCCAGAGGTACAAACATTCTGTGTACCAAATTTGTCTTACATAAATCAGTACTTTTCGCGTTATAGAAAAACAAACGAACAACGTTTCACTATTACAAAATAGTATGAATGTAGGGAGTATAGTGCGGATATTTAGGCAATTAAATATGGTAGAACTTTATGTTTCGATTACGAAGCACATCTGCTAAATCTGTCTGCTCATTACAGCAGTGCTTAATATTGCTGAGTTCTGGTTTGAAAAGTGCAGTATTAAGCATTGCTGTTTTATGAGTCTTCACAACCTGGACAGTCCGCAGACTTGTATTTGTGGTTGATCTCAGGAAGGCCATGCGTCCATTTTTTTATTTTGTTTTTGTGAGCAGATAAGCAAACGAAGTTGCAGGCCACTTAACTGCAGATTCTGAGGACGAAGGACGTACTTCCCCGATCAAGTTGTTGTTCTCCTATCTGTCAAATTATGCCCTTAACAGGCGGTGAATTCATTACATAACGTAGGCTGTAAAGTAAATACTTTTATGCTATAAAAATTACTGACTGACCTTAACTGTTTTTTAAATTCAAGCCTACTAATAGTATAATGCATTAAATTAGCGTGATTTATTACCGCGCGGATAGATTAAACTCTGATTACAGCTTTCAGTTACTCGTATAACGACTACCGGTTTGTTAAAGCGATATTTATAACATTCAATATCTTGGGATTTTTTGACTTTCCAATAGAGTTCTCTAAGAATTAACTTTGAGTAAATGCCATTTAGCTTTGAATGTGACTTTGAGAAGAATTGTCTTGAATTTCAAAGGAGGTTGTGACGGATGGACGGATAAACGAATGAACAATTTTTATTGTGAGAAGAAACGCAAACGGTGAATTATAGAGGCGGCGGTGGTACCTTCCTAGTCTAAGTATAATCATAGTACCTATCGTATGTGTCCGATTAATCTATATGATAAATCCATCCATCTATCTGATAAATATGATGATCTAAATGATGTCTTTTTGCAGACGAATAAAATACTAAGAAAGTAACTTAAAATCTTAACGTTGATAGCTATAAAACACAAATATCTACATATTTGTACACGACAAAATGTTGTATCCTTTTTAAGCATATTGCGCGCTCGGAGGTGTGTGAGATTTGGCATTGTTAAATTTTATATGGAAAAGGAGTGGAGAATACTAATATTTTTGTGGATTTTCCGATAATTCAAAAAATAATTATTTTTGACAATTTATTTTTTAACCTCACACTAAATCTATACATATAATAAAATGCTACATATAATAACTGATCGCTCTCTGTAAATGGCGAATATATTTAAGAAATCATAATGGGGTGCCTTTATACACGCGAAAGAACCCAAAACAATGTTTTTCATTTTGTCTCTTTGTCTGTATATCTATATGTCTGTATGTTTGTGCACGTTAATCTCAGAAACGGCTAATCCGAATTGAATGCAGTTTCGGGATTATTTTTTTTATTATTGCGAAAGAGTAAGAAACGGGCATGCAGGTCACCTGGTAGGCACTGCAACCCATGGACAACCGCGTCCAATCTCAAACAGAACTTAAGTTCTATTTAAGGATGAACGCGGATGCGTTCCTACTCTTGAGGACTAAGATGGTCGCCTCTTATAGTGTGTATCCGGCAACCACACCTCCCCAACCGAAACGCAATACATGAAGAACATGTCGCTTTACGGCGGGGTATGAGGGGGGCAGGGGTACCGCCCCCGGCGAGCTCTAACGGCTCTACCACCTTTATATTGTGATAGGCTTCACTTAACATTAGTTTTTTTTTCATTAAAATCGTTTATCAAATAAATAAGTTATGCTAATTTAATTCAATCATCACCGACGAAGTCGTGGGTACCGTCAAATATAATAGCATGTACTCAAACAGTCTCATAGATCTAGAGACTGTGTCTAATGGATTTTAAAATGACAGTTTGATTGGAATAGTTTTGAGTTTTAGATGTGTTTAAATGTTCTTTTTAATACGCTTTTATAAGCTTGGGTTGTATCTATGTATGTACGAGTATGTACGTATGTAACGGATGCTTTGAGCTTAATTTTCACCAATTTCGAGATCACTGATTAATTTGAAACTTGCACACGTATTAAGAAAAAGAAAACTAAATAATAGTTAAAAAAAAAACAATAAATGCGCTTTTATAAAAAATCCAATTAAAAAAAGTATAAATAAGAAAAAAATGCGATGTAAAAAAAACGTGGGTTGCTTTTTCAGTGATCTATTGATACCATGCACCTCACGCTTTTTCTACATTGCATTTTTTTCTATATTTACGTTTTTTAGTTGGATTTTTTATAAAAGTGTGTTTTTTATTTTTTTAACTATTATTTTTTAATAATCGGTGAAGTAAAAGAAGCGTTTATTTGATTTGATACATTTAATAAGTATTTACAGTTAAATTTCGAGTACTGGTCGAACCACTATTTGTATCAAATTGTTGTTAAAATAAACAAGTAAGAATATTATTTGTTTTATCGAATATTGTCATATTGTATATTTGTTGTTCGAGTGAAAATATTCAATAGCTCGTCTATTGAAACGATTTTCACATCGGTTATTATATTGAAAATTCTGTATTACCTCAGAATGGTATATCAAATAATAGTAGTTATTCTTTCAAAATATTGGGTAAAATTGCTTTAAGTTGTAAAATGTATAATTATAATATAAATATTAATTTAAAATAAGTAATTAATTAATTAATGATTGAAAATAATTGATAATTGTGTAGTTTCCTGCAGATTCGAACATAGAAGCGTGGAAAACTTAAATTTGTGTTTAATGAAAAAATAAATACTTGCAAACTGAAAGAGAATTTCTCAACCATGTGTATGTTGAAAATTTGT
>DWON01004664.1:0-15946 GCA_018251015.1 Phocides pigmalion okeechobee | reverse complement strand
CAAATTCAATACAGGAATTCAACGTCGTTCGAAAAAGATGTTTCTAATTGTTAGTATTTGCAACTAGGTAATGACTGGATGCTTGTATGAAAGAAAAAAAATGTAAGTAAATATAAACTCTATTACCCGAGCGAAGCTGGGCCGAGTTCCTAATTATAATAAAGAGCTTATGGAATAAATATTTTTAAGAGTCCGATGTAGCGGACTAAACGGACAAGTATTATAAAAACATTCAATTGATTTAAATATAAATCATTTCACACTCAATTTTTTTAGCTAATAATGTTGTAACGCTTATAATCGAGTGGTGGCAAGATTCTTTATTTACCGGATCGGGTCGTTAGTACTAAATATACAACACTATCAAACAGCGGGCACACAAACGGTGGTAGGTGAGTGCTATCGCGCCCCGAGCCGGACTTCGCTAATAAATAACGTAGATACGTCGCCACACGACCGCGTGACGTGCGCCCGCGTTGTTACAACTATATTATAGCTATTGAACACTGAGATTTACGCAAATATGTGAGCTATATAAGTATTACAATGATATTATTAACATTAATAACATTAATGAAAATCTTAAAACTAATGGTAATGAAAGCCTAATCTAAACAATAAAGAAAGTCTGGACCCATACGGCATGGCTCCAAAAAAGCCAGCTGCATTCCCGCGTCGAATAATAATCGCAATTCTCTGCGTGAGATATGAAGCAGCCCTCTTGTCGCCGGCGGCGTCGATCAAACGTGGAACCAATTATTTATAACGGTTTTGTATTCTCGTATCCATTCAGATGTGTAAAATTTCGATCGATACACTTCTCATCTGAGGGACATGTGAAACAAAACAGCTTTTGTATTTAGAAACATACATTCCGTCCTTTTGCGGAAGACATTTCAACTTCATTTCATATAAATCCTGCCTGTCAAGAGTTTTAATGTATGATTTCGTTATTTTGATCATAGTGTTTGTTAAGTCAGTAAAGAAAATGGAGAAGCGAGTGACTGAAAGAGTTTAAGACACAGCCGAAACGGCTAAATTTACAACGTTCAACATTTACCCTTCAATTGTGCAGAAAGTTTTAATATATAGCGCAAGTGCTAAGAAAGCGATTCTTGATAACCTTAAGGAAGTAAAAACGAAATTGGTGTTATTATATTCCAATGCATGAGGGGGTAAAATAGAAGACGAACATTTATATGACGTTTAATTCCTTTCATTTTGCATCAAAAATACATAAAGAACAAAAATAGAGCTGTATGTTTGTTTTGGAACATATTGTTATATTGACTTCTAGATGTCACCTTAAAAAGCTAGTTTTAGATCAATATAATCCTAAATACACAAACTAAGGTTTAAAATTCTATCAATGAAATCGTAATTTGAATGAATGTATGGAAAATATCATTCCTATAATCAAATATGACAAAATACACACATCATAACACTAAAACTCACTCTCGCCTACACATTAATTTCAAACTAACGAAGTCAATTTCCTTTATTATCTCACCCAATATTGTTACTCCTAGATGTTTGTGGGAAAATAATCAACGGAACACCGATCTAAAATATTCATGGAGACACGATGTACAGTCCAACGTAATGTATTGATAACAAATTACCATTTTCTTTACACTCCGCCTTGTCACCTTTCCTGGATAAAACCGAAAAAGTGTGTTTAAAGATAAAGGAAAGGTGTTTTAAAGGTGTTCGAACGGGGAGGTACCACCGCCGTTCTTAACGCCATAAAGGATTACTTTTGTTTCGGTTGGAGATGTTGCCGGTTACACTTTGGAGCGAGTCGACCCTTAGGCATAGCAACGTATCTACATTGGAGCTCAGATAGGATTTCAGTCGTTTGTGGTTATACGTGGATGTCTACAGCCTGCGACTTAACATCAGGTTGTTTGTATGCTCGTTTCCTACTCTTCTAAAAACTGAGAGGAGCTAACCCAAAACGAATTTGATTTTCACACAATTTATTCAAATGTAATCGTTGCATTCCTGCAAATAACAATAAACCCATTGTACGCAGGCAAGATTCGAGTTGAAACGAACCTGTATTTTGAGTCCGCGTGGGAGGCTTCACGATTCAAGTTCCCTGCTCGCACCCACGCACTGACCTCACATTGAAGTGAGGTAGATGCACTTATGCACCGTGATAAACTCACCATTTATTGCGAACCCAATGCAGGAAACCACTATAAATCAAAATATTTCTAAAATGAAATCCCCCGTCGCGCCTATCTGTCTATTCGTGATTAACTCAAAAAGTACTCTTTAGTTTTCAACAACAGGTAGAGTGATTCCTGAGGAAGGTTTTGGTGCATAAGTCGTTTTTTTGTAAATTGGGCGAGAAATTAAATAGTGAATATGTACGAAGGAAAAATAATGTAAATATATATAAACTATTACCCGAGCGAAGTGGGCCGCGTCGCTAGTTTTGGACTAAAGCATGCATCTCGAATTAAGTTCAAACTTATGATAAAAGGGCCGATAAATAAACGTTATTATGACATTCTCAACTGATAAAACAGACGTGAAGACTACCGAGCGGTTAATTGCCTCGTAACAAGAAAACAATACGGCAACGTCGCAAAAAGATGACACCGGCCGGCTACCTGCGCCGCTGCAAGCGATTATCTTTCAAAATAATACACGGCCGCGAAAACTGGCCTTTGTTCGAGAGACCAACGATTTTCTAGAAGCCGCGAGCTAAATCTTCATTATGGCGCGCGCAATAAATTATTGTTGAACCTATCGAAGATCTAATTACGGCGTTTGGTAAAAAGGACGCACCTCGGCCAGACACGAATAGCGACACAGTGTCGGTTGTCGCGAGGAACTGTGTCGGTGTTCGGGCGGTGTTGCCAGTTCATTGTCTAGGTGGAAAGGGGATCTCGCAAGGCTGGTAGACCTATAATTTATTTGCGCCGACAGCAGATCCCGTGTCGTCGAGAGCGGCCCGAGCGCGCCCGCAATAAATAAATAGCGTTGCATGTAACCGTTGTCGGTTATTCGATATTCTGTAACGTTTGTGAACTTTTAATGCGCCATTCAGAACATCTTAGAACAATACGATGTCTATTAGTTAAGTGTTAACTAGACATGTTTACAGATTCAAACGGTTGCTGCTTACCTACTTTCATACTAAGATTAGTTTTAAACGTTATTTATCCGTATTTACACACAGATGCACATATAAACTTTAAAAATCGAGTTATTTTTGTTATCAGATTAGATTTCAGATGTTCAGAATTGATGATAGACAGCCTGCCATTACTTTTTATATGTAAGTCTTTAATAACGTGTTAAAATAAGAGCCAATTGATATGAAGAGTGCAATTTAAACCTTCTAAGAAACTATACACATTACAAACATGAAAAAAAACAATAATACAGAATTACACAAACTCAGCAAGAGATTCATTTGACGGTAATACGATGTCTTTCGTAAAAGCATGTGGCATCGACGTTATTATAATTGCAATTTCAATTTTTTACACAAAAAACATCTTACTCTAGTACTTAAACACATGCAAAGGTACCTGTTTATAGTAGATAAAGGTGGGAGAACTATAGTTCGACCGGGGAGGCACCACCGACGTCCTCATGATCCGTCGTAAAGCATTACTTGTGTTTCGGTTAGAGAGGTGCGATTGCCGGCTACACTTTAAAGGAGGTGACCATTTTAGTCCTCAAGAGTAGCAATGTATCTACGTTCAAGCGTTTGTGTACGTGAATGTCTATGGGCTGCGACTACTCTACATCCTGTGGTTTGCATGCTCGTTTGTTACTCTTCTAAAGAAAAAACCATAAATTACAGACAAAAAGCTTAGATAAATTGTAAAAACAAAACAAAATTTATCCAAGCTGATCAGAAAAACTTGCCAACGTAAAAAAATTTAGTACCGTAGTGAAAAATGTTTACGGTCGACGTACTCTTCAATAGATAATTCGACAATTTTCAATCAATTACTTGCTGGAATATATGAAGAAACGTTATCGTAAGCATGTCTTAAGACCTTCATATGAAAGCACTACTTATCTGATTCCGTAGAATTTAACTTAATAAGGAAACTTTTCATGTTTACTGAATATTATTTCTTATACATATATAAGGATACATTTTGCTATAAAAAGTGTACACATGATTAACACTTTTTAATTGCAGATATTTTGAACAAGTTGCAAGGCTTTATATATATCTTTATTTATAGGCTAAACAGAGTTTAGCCATAACCACGTACCCGTTATATCGTAAAATGTACAATTTTCGCGATGATATTAGTTTAAAACGTTAGATGATCTACTTATCTGAGAAACTAAAATTTAAAACAAAATCTACTTATGTATTGCCAACAAACTTTGCCACAGTTTGACAAAAAATATTTAATATGCTAATGACATTAACTAATCGTAATTGCATAGATATTCAAGCCCCATCTAAAACAGGACTGAAGTTTTATCAAACAGGTTATAAAACCTTTACAAGCTTCCAAAAGCAGTTTATAACGTCTACTTTGATTTTACTCAAATTAAAAAAAATTAAATGGCACAAAATGACAATATCGAACAGAACAAAAGTATCACTTGACAGGCGCTCGCGTCGTTCGTAGAAGCGCGCATGTCACCGGCTATCTGATGACGCCGCGCGCGCACGATACGCATACGGTTACTACAACACCGTATCGCCACGCTCCATCGCGTCGCATAGACGAAAAGAATTAAACAATCTTATTTATATCCGAGAGAATAAATATATATAAAAATCTGAATCTATTTACTTCAGTTGAAGAGAACATACAGCTTAAAAGACTGGAGAAATATACGATGATATTGAAAACAGAGTAGTTAACCAAAATAAAAGTGAAAGAGTAATATTTTCTTGAATTGAATTTAGGTCCTTGAATTTAGGACCTTCTAAATAGGAAACAATATATAGTGTTGTTTACAAATATATTTGGGCAGGAGATATCATGTTACGTACGTATCGTTAAATGAACAAGTAAATTCTATTTCAATTTCATAAAAAAAACTTCAAGAAACGATTTATAAGATATGATTTTAAACTAATATTAACGCGGAACTTTTACATTTTACTGTGTGTTCACGGGGCAACAAATTTTAATATACATTTAGTGTGATGTGGCGTGATATGGAACCAAAAAACGAAAAGCGAACTAAACGTAGGGTACATCGATTAATGTACTATTAGCATCTGTTAAGAGTTTTACCCGCCATTCGCGATGATAACAAGCCATGCAATGGATTCGAAATATCAGAAATCAAAATTCAAAAAATCGTTGATATGAGTATCCGGTACATAGTAAAAATATACAAGTTAAAAACAAGTATTGCAGAGAGGACATTTATACTTATGTAGCACTCCGGTACAAGACAAAGACTCAGGTGGAAATTCAAAGTGTTTGTAAACACGATACAATGTTGTCGGCCCGAGCGTGTCGTGTTTATGCTAAATGACGAACATGTCGCTTACAATAGATTGATGAATATGAATTTTCTGAAAATCACGTGCCAACCACTTGTGAGATTAGTGTCTGTCTAAATTTATACTGTATAATGTTAAATCAATGACTGATTTAAGAATACTGAGAGTTTTTCGCCGGCTTTTTTCTTCCGGTTAACATTAGCCAGCAGGGCGCTCAAAGCCTATGTACTGATTTTACATTGTACCCTTGACATTCATTAAATGTATGTAAATACCTTACAATGAAATAAAATATTTGAATTTGAATTTGTCTTTATCGTACCTTTCCTTTTTGTTGAAGCAAGGAATATTGGAAGTAAACTATTCAAAGATTTACATAGGAAAGGTTCTAATCTAAAATTGGATCACCTTGATGCATAATGTTCATTTACGGCACGAGGCTTGATCATCAACGGAAACTTTAAGATTGTCCAATCAACAGCATCAATCTTAAAATAAGATAATCGATCACATACGGTTACTGCAGTGGACAAATAAACAGAGGAGCGATAAGATCTTACAGGGTAGTCCGTTATCCCACGGGAAGACTTACGACATGCTTTTTGTGAGCGTATTCTACTTTTTGTGACACCAGGCGGGCGATGTCATCCAAACCAGTCTAGTTCCTGTTCATTAAGAGATCTACGCACCGTCCTTCCCTATCGTCAACAAACTACACGTGATTTTAAAATATTACGTCTCTCAAATAAAATTGTCAAAAAGTGCCGTAATATTAAAGTTATCCAGGGAAAGACTAATAGATCTTCTCTGTGACAAGACTACACCTAAGTATAAAAAAATAAAAATAAAAACAACTAAGATACACATAAGAATTTTTACAAGGAAACAAATTTGATTATAATTTTAACATAATGTAGGTATCAAATCAGCACTTATTTTACTATAGATGTTATGTGTGGACAAAATGTTAGGATCGTGCACAAGCCCCTTAAGCCGTTAGCACTGTATGGACGTGTGCAGTTACACGCTCCTTAAAAGGAGTTAAAAAAGGGCGATGCACTTTGTGCAACACCGATACTTAACTGAAATGCGGTTTCCTGTTAGCCTAACAGATATCGTTATTCGCTCGTTCAGTCTCAATCGTCCCTTTTACATTGACGCCAATGCGTACGGACACTGAGTGGGTGAGTGGGCAGATGTCATAATCAATGGAGATGTAGGTAGCCCTTATTGAATGAATGCGACCACGAGAATTAGATCTTTCGCATCATTGGATACACGTGAGCTCTCCGTAGACATAAAATTGAATGACGTCATTGAAAGATATAGAATGCTGATCTATGCGTATTTTCTTCTAAAGGAACTAATGTTTCTTTTTTGAAGCGGGAAAATTATTTCAATAATAGTGCAAATAGGCAGAAGTGATATATTGACTCTTGTCATGATGACACTTCTACAGCAGTAGTAGCCTAGTAATAAAAATTCTGGTCACTCATACAATTGTTCCAGGATGCAAATCCTTAGCGCGCCTTAATCTCCAAGGTATTGCAGATTTACATATTAAAAATTAACTATAACTCGCTTTAATGGTGAAGGAATAGGATGACTTGCATGCTTGAAAGTTCTACATAAAGTTCCTAAAGGTGTGCAAAGTCTTCCAATTCGAACTTGGACAGAGGTGTTGACGACGGCCTAACCCTTTTTCTGTCCAAATTCAGAAATGTGTCAGCAATGGATTGACGATGATGACACTTTTATCTCATTCAATTACCTACTCACCCTAGAGCATTATTTAGGTTTAGTTCTTTAAATAAATAACGCTCATTTACGTACTCGTGTGCATATTTATGTGGATTATTCAAAATATTATGTCTTCGCAGAACATGAAGACATAACAATTTCAATACTTGATAACCGGTTAATATAAGAAAATGATTCCTTGTCTTATCTAACTGCGGCGATATATTCAACAAACTGCAATCAGAAATAAATTTAGCAATACAAATAAAGCAAAATTGTTCCTCGAGGGTTCTTGATCAAACAGGCACTCTAAAGCGAGACCTAAATACAGTCACAAAGATAAACCTTGGTGCTTAAAATGTGACCACAAGATACGACCAGAAGATATAGCTCATCGCTTGTCTGAAGCAGATAGCGCTTTTACAAGTCAACAAATATTGCAATCCTGTATTATATTTAGCTGCTCTCTTGTTAGTAGTGTTTGTAATAGCTTTCTTTTGAATAAACAGCTTTAACTTAATATCGTTGGGAAAATTACTTGATTTTTCTTTCTTCATTTTAATTAAATTTTCTTATTTCCTTTCCAATTTATCAACAAGACCGCAAACTGCTTAAACAGTGTTGGTTCGTTATGAAGTTACTTAGTTTACGCAATTCCGGAAATATTCGTTAATATTTAAGTTGTTTATAAATCACTAAAGTTTATTTTTTTATTTTATATTTAATCTTACTAATGATTATCCATTGCAGTGTTTTAAACGGACACTGACGCATGAATCTATGACTAAAGCTGCATATATTGTACAGGAACCAAATATCCCCTTAATCTACGTGGGCGAGACCTCGGCCCGGAGCTACTATTCAATAAATACCAGTGTCCATTCTGCTTTTATTTTCGTCTCTATGCTTTGTATGCAGATTTTATGCGAGCAGTCGCTGTACCTCCACTAGAATATCTTCAGTAGCTTATTTTGTTTTGAAAATATAAATAGCAACGTCTCTGTCCACTAGTCCTCCATTTGCTTTTTAAAATAGACAAGTTTAAAATAGAATTGTCTTTAACTACGTGAACATAAATCAAATTGACCCTTAAAATCCAGTGATTAATATTTTTAAATTTGTCTGTAACGAAATATTTATTTAAATCTAAATGGAGAAGATTTAACGAAGATTTTTAATCACGAGTCATTGTAATTGCTAAATACTTACAATTAGAGACAACAAAGCGCAGCGGATGGTATCTTGGTCCTTCGAGTCGGACTTCCCACTACCTGTAAATCTTTCAGATAGCGACCGAAGACACCGACGATAAGGGCTCACGAACCAAGTAATTGACGTTATAAGAAAAGCTGAGGACTTTTACTCTTTATAACCTAGGTTTATGAGACTGTCCCGAGGTATAAAGTTGATAATAAAGCTGATAAAGATAGCGACGCGTGGGAGGCATCGATATCAGGCCCGAGTATAATAAATATCAATTTTCCAGTTCTAAACAACAAAGTAGAAAATAATGTGACATTTTTAATATATTATGATACTAACGGATAATAAAGGAATAAAAACTTTATTCTTGTTCATAAATCTGTTGGAAACTTACAACTATAATATACAGATGGTTAAATATAATTTTATTGGTTTAACCCATATAATAATACCTTTTATGCCTTTGCAATATACATATGTACATTTTATGTAAAAGACAAGCAGGATAACGTTGTGGTTAAGATTATGGTATCTCAAGGGTTCAGGTGTTCGGTCTACTGAGTTTTTGAAAATTATGTGCATATATAACAAATTATTAGATGCTTTAAAAGTGAAAGGCAACATGGTGAGGAAATTTGCAAGTCTGGGACTTCACCGTAACGTTTTTAAAGATGTATGAAATCTACTAATACTTTAGAAACTACTACTAATTTAGTTGTTTTAGTATGATCGGTTTTCCAGTGACGATATGATTTATCTGTAAAATCTAAAAACAACGTATCATGCAAATTAAAGCTGTGCAATTCATAAATGTCTACGAGCCAATAAAAGTTACATCATGGACCGACACGACTGACTGTTGAAATTTTATCAGTTTACGATAAAAGGACACATAAATATGAAATGTTATTTGCATAATTTTATCGTCTATTGATACAAAACAATATTCCACTATGTTTGTGAATTTGAGATACTTTTTCACATACTGCATAGAAAATATACAAGTTTCTCTGGCCATGTGGCGTACATAGTGCACGGTTTTGATTACTTTGATGTTCACGTCTTTGAGACCAGATACATTTTGTTTTTTAAAAGATGGAAGTAGCAAATGAGCATGCAGTCATCTGTAATTATCTACACATAGAACAGAAGTCCCACTTGAATTCAGCCATAATGCATTGCTTCTATTAAGGACTATGGTGGTCGCCTTATTCGTACGTGAGCCGACAACCACATATTTCTTCCGACACGCAAGTAAACTTCATGCTAAAAATGGGTAAAAGCGTTAAAACTGTAGCAAGGCCATAGGAGAATTCTTTGATCTTAAAATTAAAACTACCCTAGTGACAAGCATCTGTTATTCTGCCTCATTACAACGAAGATATGATAAGGAATAGTCATTATTCAAGGTATTCCAGCTTAGTCAAAGCATCAGTGATCGACGTCATCGATCGATATTTACATTCATGGACGAAAGCATTTCTGAACTGTACGCTCGAACTCCTAAGAGTTTCACTACTTTCAAAGATTTTATGCCAAATCAAGTGCATTCTATTATATTCATCAAGAAAGTTCACTTTAGATACTATTGATTTGTATTAAACAAAAAAGGAACATACCTATGTTAAAGTAATATTTGAAGATCGAAAGGCAACTAGATCACGGTAGTTGAGGTCCGTCGTTTTGCTATTGGGCGAGTCGACGCGCGGGCGCAACGCAATTTGCTGAGGGCGTGGCTACGGTAGCTGGGGGGGACGTGAGCGGTAATGTAACCAACTCTAGATAGACTTTACGAGACGCAGGACCTAAAAACAGTTTTATTAATGCATTCATCAAGGAAGTATCATAGTTTCGAAAGGAACATAATAGAGAATATAGTAAATATTACTGATAAAATTAAAGTAGAAAGCCGAAAAACCAAAATTGAGATTTTTTTAGATGTATTCTAGAACTTTCTAAAGGTTTCAATCTGTATAACAACATTAAAAAAAACCTTACATTTTTAAGTAAAGCTAGCTTATGTTATTTATCGGACATTACACGCCTCGTACTCAATAAAAACGAATATGTGAATATTAATATTTATTTAATACGATAATCCAGATACGATAAAATCCCTGGAAATCGGGACATTCCGTGAAATCTACGGTAGTTATAGTGGTAGCAGAACACCTACCGATAACTTTGACCTGCAGGTTATCTCGTCGTGTACTATTTTAATGTATAGGGCAGCCAGGAAGCCTGTAATTCACTAAGTGCATACTAAAGTTTTGTTAGTAGCGCGTAGTAACGGTCAAGGCTTCTTCGTAAATAGGTATGCCGAAGATAAGGAAATAGTGGTGATTTACACGCTTATTCTTATCAATACAACAAGCATCTGGATGTATGTTATCAATATCAACAACTTTATTAATAACTACCTGCTCTCGGCCCTTCGTTTACGTAAGGTTTAATTTTCGGATTTTTCCGAATTTCTAACAGCAAAAAGTTCTTATGCACATACCGATGCATAAGAATCTTAGGTACTAAACCGATTGAAATGAACGGAACGTTAAATTTTAAGGGAAACTTACTGCAATTTTGCAACCCGCACTGATACAGTTAAGCCGTTTTTTTGAAAGGGCTTAGCATAAATAAACGAATAAATAAACATACAAAAATTTTAACAATTCTTGTTTTGGTTCATATTGCATTAATAAAAGCCCCTAATAATAATTTTTCTCATAAATCCTTAGTACATACAGTGATCAGTTACAATTTTATTATTTGTATTGACGATACATAAAATATCAAATCGTATTATCAAGACACAACCAGAAAACGAAAAACTGATAAAAACAAAACGTATCATATTTCCTAATACAGTTTACGCTTTGCTTATTTCACCGCTTCACGGTTGCGTAATCGAAATCCCTAGTACTCGGTACATTTTAAAAATGTGTTGAGCTTCCAAGAATGAAAAGAACATCGCGAAAGATAAACACAAAACGAAAACACCTTAACGCACTTAAGCTCCCGCAAGGCAACCTGTTAGCACCGCAATTCTTTAATGTGTATCGGCTTAAACATACCGGTATTTATTGGCTTCTGTAACACCACGACTTGGTTACTGCTCGCCACCTTAAGCTGGCACAAAATTAAATTGATTTAAACTTACAACTGGCAACATTATTATACTAAGACATAAATTTTGGAAAATGATTCGTAAGTTTGATGCGGACTTTCAAATATTATCAACAGTATGTTATTTCATGTTTGATACATCTGAATATAACTATTCGAGATTTATTAGTATTTCTATCAAAGTAATTCTAAAATTAATCATACTTTTACCTATTGCTATTCTCCAAAAAAGATAAGATGACTTTACAATATTGCATACCAAGATTGAAAGAATAGATTGAAAATAACTTAACGTTAAATATACTGGTAATTTCAATCTGTTTCTCATTTCACTGTATAATAAACTATTCTGAGCACATATAACTTACATCCAATGTACTGAAGCGAAGATTATATCCAGCTACAGAAACGTGTAGCCCGAGGACAAACAATAAGAAACCTCATAACGGCTCTGGGTTCAATAAAGCTAGATCTCTGCCAGCCAATAAACATTTGGAATTTGATACTTGATATAATGAACTTGACGAATCAGATTTTGAATAACAAGAAGCAAATTGTTTTCTATAAACTGGTAACGAGGTTCTGTTGTAACATTACAGTTTCTTGATGTTATTTAAAAATGTTGGTTCATGTATACAATTTTGGATAGGAAAAATCACTAATTCTTTTATCATGAAGGAACTTAACAATATAATATAAAATACAATTTTAAAATAACGCTTTCTACTCTCAAAGCCTTACATTAGAATTTCCTAACAGACAACTAAATAAGCATTCAATCCCCAAACAGGAATCTAAATTCGTCATACTGATAAAAGTCAGGAATCACATCCTCAACCCTTTGTATGTCGCACTCGGGTCCCCAAAACAATATAAAATATAGGAGAGAATAAAACAGAAAGCGTAACATTAGTCGATGTTAAAAAGTCGCAGGCAAGTGTTATCAATAAACAGGGTGGCATAGTAGAAATAGGTATGCTTCATAAAAAATATGTAACTGCCTCGGTTAACTTCCAAGATTTACTAGAAGCTATAAATGGAGAACAGCCGTAAAAGAAATGTAGTAATTCAACAGAATAAATTGCAAGTCTCTACACGTTTGAAGACGTATTGATTGAATCAGAAGAACGAGAAATACTGCAATGTAAATTTATCAATGTTAAACTTTTTCTAGTGCGCATCTTGGTGGCAGTAAAATTGTTTTCAACCCTACAATGATACGAAGGAATTCATTTTTCACATTCTTATCATTGTAGGTGGGAGAACCATAGTTCGGCCGGGGAGGTACCGCCACCACCCTCATAATCCGCCGTAAAACATTACTTGTGTTTCGGAAGCAAGGCGATCATCTTAGTCCTCAGGAGTAGCAACTTTCGAGCTCAGATAGGATTTCGTTCGTGTTTGAAATTATACATGGATATCTATGGGCTGCGACTACTTAACATCAGAAGGTTTGCATGCTCGTTTGCTAGTCTTCTTACATAAAAAATGATTAAATATAAAAGGAATCGCATGGATGTTAAGAATTCTAATTCTAACTAGTTAGATTGTTGCACGATACATCATCCTTGCCCATTAGTTTACTTAATTCTACATAATGTCCAGGTACACAAGGCAAGCAACCTATTTTGCTATCAAGTAAGTAAATGACTTTATACAAGTGGGCGATAATCGCTGCATTAAGTTTTATATGTCAAGCAAGAGGGAGTACAATATTTCAGCAAAGATACGTTATTGTCATCCTAGTTATGGTGCCTTTAGAATAAAAAGGGTTCAAACCATAAACCTGCGGTAATGCGCTAACAAATTATGGGGATTTTCCTAAATTGAACTAATTTTAAATGTCTGTGGCTTTTCGCAAATTTGTGTAGTGATCCTTATTGTTTTCTAATTAACTGTTTATTAACTAGATAATAAAAAATATCTTCCAGTAAATTTACCTTAAAAATGTGCTTTACATGTGAAATTCGCTTAAAATCACTGATACAGAGACCGAAATAATTATTTCTCGATTATCACCTGTTATATAAACAAATATATAAAGAACATCAGTACAGACAGAATGCTAGGCAAATCTTGCTATTGCACACTAAAACCGGTAATCAAGGTTCAATCGTGCGAGTGGCACGTTATCTCGCGGATCGGGCGGGCAGTTTGGGAGAAAGGAACGGAGCCAAGGTGGGCAAAAACGTTTGATTTGTTAAATAATGCACAATACGCGCGCGTCAGTATCACCGCACGCGTCCGCCCGACCGTTCCCACGATCACGCACACATACCGCCGCACACAGCCGCGCCCGCGCACGCTCGCACTTCCATAGAGTAGAACACTGATAGGAATTTACGTTCAGACTGTTTTTGTTGCGGGTTCTGCCCGTCGCGTCTTGCCAAAACGTATTTCTGTTATATTAAATAAAAGTCCTTCTAACCCTTTCCCCAAAACGTCGTTTAAATCGATGGAATGTTGAAATTCTTTCATCCCTTCCTCGTTTAAACTTTATATTTCTCTATGGAACTCTGTCCTTCCTTCTAAAGACTGAGATGGGGGCTTTGTTTGTAAATGTAAACTGTATAACACTTATTGCACATTAATCCAACAGTAATCAATTTTGATCATGAGAAGAAAAATTGATAAAGCCAAAGATAAATGGCTTTAAATAATAGTATAAGGAAACAATTGAGTAACAATTGCTCATAAAGACAGACGCAATAAAACCGGACTCAGCTCAAAAATGCTATATGTATTACATGGAAAACGAGTGCTTCCGCTTTAATTAATCATGACCCAGCTTAACATAACGATTCGATTAAGTCAGACAATGACTCAGTATCCTGACTTAGTTTTATGTCCCACAGTCTTAAAGTTCGCGACGATGCAATTTTTTATACGGTCTTAACTTTTATTTCTGGTATCGCAGCAAGAAATTTTTGACAGAAGTTTTTGTTATAATTAATAAACTTAATTAAATCGACGCATGAATTTAGTAGTAAAACGGGAATACAAGAATATTCTTACTCTATTCAATGGTATTCGACATTGAGATAATTTTTTATATTAAATACGTCATTTGGTTATTGTTGTTTACCTTATCAATCTATCTCTGTTTAAAGCTACACATCTCTTTTCAGAATGAGCTTTAAGCCATAGTCCTCTATACTGACCAAGACTACTCTCCATTGACAACGTTAAGTAGCACATTCAGACATGCAATTTTTATCATGATACTTTCCTTTATCGCTAGAGCAAGAGATATGCGTGTTATGGCAAATTGTATTGTTAATAACAATGAAACCAACCATATATCGTTCCAAACGATTTTCCCAAAGGACTCTGGCTCACAAATTGATCTGCGCAACCCGCACGTCAACATCCGCCGATCATTGAGAGCGTCTGTCCGCCAGACAGAACGAACCGAATTTAATCGCCAAGGTGAACTGTGACACTGCTTTGCACAAATTGTTCGCGTGAAAAAATTCAGAACAATAGCATACCCGTTTTATATTTGACGAGTTCAATTCAATTGTCTGATGATTTCATTCGACACGATCAGTTCGTCCATGAAGCGGATTGGCATGATTTGTACAAACACGACGAAACTAGAAGACGGTTTCAATTTAAATGCAACTTCAATGGAATGTTATTGTAAGAACGACCTAAAGGAAGTGTATCTCTAGAGCGTAAATCTTAAATAAACTACAAAATTATGCAGAGTCGGGCGCGGCCTTAATTTGGGTGGGTGACCGGCAATGACATAATTTTTGGCACGCTTCTGTATTTTGGGAAGCACTATAACAGGCGCCTCCATGACATTCATTATATCTTATCAGGAGTCTTATGGGTAGTTAGAAAACATCCGACAGACAGTTTGGCTACTTATTCATATCTCTAATACATTGGTGCAGCACGGTAGAGTATACTAGACCTCTCGAAGTTATGAAGACGGACCTGTACTCAGAAATGGGATGTATAAAAGCTGGCACAAACTGGATTCCATCTAACACGTATAATATGCAGTACGACTCTATAAAGATAACTAAACTTGATCTGTTACACCGAACTACACATAAACTAAGAACACAAGTAACGACAATAAAACTTGTAATCTACTGACAATGATAGAGTTTTTACAAGCAGTAGGTAAAAACAATGAACCCAACGACATCGCGTGAAGCGAACACACGTCGGACGTTTCGTGTGCCGTAATGATAATGAGATAGAAGGCATCGTGTTACGTTCTATTATAATCCGTCTGATATATAAGGCGTTCTTTTAAAGGGTTCATTGTTCTTTGGACGTTCGTGGGACTAAGGTTAAAAAATATCAGTGAATACATTTATTTTACTTCCAAGTCAAAATACGTTTTACAAAATAGATCCTTAACAGAACTTTTTGAGCGTCAACTACCACTAACTTGTAAGGTTTTAA
>DWON01004663.1:0-15947 GCA_018251015.1 Phocides pigmalion okeechobee | reverse complement strand
TAATCCTGTAAACATTACATTAGAAGTTATATGGAAATCCTGTAATGAAAACCCAAAAAGTAAATCGTTTTTTTCTTTTCCCGTAAAGTAAGCATACCTACAGTTAGGAGGTATTGTCACTTCAACGACGATATATTTACGTTAATTACGTAGGTTCAATTTTATCCGTAATTACTACAAAATTTACTAATATAAATATATACTATAAATTACTAGATATCACCGACACACCTAACCACATATATATATCTACTGTAGTCATGGTAAAAGATCGGTGTACGCTAAAGTCAACCTTGCAAAACTGATATTATATTTCAAAACTTACCACGTAACAAGAAATTTATTTATTAATTAGAAAGAACGGTTTCTCACCACTTACACTAGTTGTCCAAAAAAAACCAAAAGGATAAAGAACAAAAAACATTAAACAAAAAGATATATATTTACCGTTATATATACAAATACATTGAGTACTTAGGTATCACGTACCTAGTACCTGTTTGTGTTTTTTTCCTTTACGTTTCAACACAAAAAGGATCCAATAATTGACAATAACATTTCTCTTTGTAATTTCATTGAATATTCGAATCAATTAAATAAGTTTTCCTAATAAAATTCTCCTAAAGAAAAAAATATCACGTTCACAAAATAAAATGCTAAAGCTGAAATAGAAATTCAGTACGGCATTTGGCGAACTATGGAACAGAACTCAATTATTATATTTCTAATAGAGAAATTAATTAATTCTTGAGTTTTTGCACATGAAAGAATCTTTGATGGGTGGTGAACCTCTCAAAAGCGGAGTATTTCTTGTTATTAAATAACTTTTATCGACCTGCCGCTCGGCCAGACGTTTTACGACATTCACACAGACCCTCACTGTGAACTGTGAGGTTTTTACTCTAAAATATACCTATATATTTTCAACAGCTTCACTCAGCTTTCAAAAGAAAATCTTGAATTAACAATTTTTTCAAGAAGTGGAGAGAAATTTATCTACCCTGTGAAAATGTTTTCTCACGTAGGTACGTGAGAAAATATCTAGGTAGATGTTTCATATCTTTACGGATGACATTTTTAACAATTTTATTAAGAATTAATTATATACCTAGGTATCGTCACGCTTCTTAATCTTATGTAATCATGGTAATATCGCATTGCAGAAACAAGTAATGAACAATAAAGAAAAGCCGCAGAGATAAGCCCCACGAACAAATAGGTAGGTACACTTTGTTCTTATTCAGATTAATAATACCGTCCATAATAACAGACTTATGAATAAAACATTCTTATCAGTGATAGTTCTTCTTACAGACAAATACAGTTTTGTTTATCTACTTAGAAGGAAGAACAAAAATATTCGAATATTTACCCGATAGGTAAATAAATATTTGATGATAGAGAAATAATGGTTCTACCGAATTCGTTATCATCGAAAGCTATGTGTATATAACTATCGTATTAATTTGTTACATGATAAGTATAAATGACACATTCGAGTAATAATATACGTAATATTACATTAGAAGAGTGAATCGTACGGACTTTTTTATACTCAGTACTTATGATATTGCTAAAGGTTGGCGTGTCAAGTCAAGTGTCAATATGGCACACAAAAATGACACAAACATACGTGGGCACGATGATTACATGAAAGATATATGAAACTGCTACCTCTTGGGGAGCTAAGAACTTAGACTCTAGGATACGAGATCAAATCTCAGGCATACGCTATAGGTCACTTATTTAACGGCAAAGGAAAATATGAGTAAATCCTACATTTATGAAAGCTTGCAATGGTGCGTGAAATCTGCTAATCCGCACTTACCCGAAATAGCGGATTATGGAATAGGGATAACCTTCTTATTTTGAGAGGAAACCCGTTTCCCGAAGTACGACAGTAATGGGTTGATTATACCTAATAAAGGCCTCATACTACTGTTAATCCCCAAGTGTCCATAAGTCTTGTCAAATACATTTATGTTTGGTCCAGAAAATGAAGGAAGGCCTGGCATACACTACCACGGTTGTCTCCTGAGTATTGTTAGACATATAAAGTTAATGTTCAAGTCGTCTGGAGGATATTTTAATGTTGTACGACTATCATTTCATCCGGGTTGATTATTTAATGTACTCAAAAGTTTCTTTTGTACTTTGTGTATGTTCTATTGTCTTATATGTATGGGTGACCCATTCAAATCACGACATACAAGGATATATATACAAGGAGTTGCACTACGTACGCTTTATTATCCATTAAATATTACGCAATAGATATATATATATGTTTAATTAAAAATGTGGTGACATTTTGAAAAAATAAATGACGCTAAAAGCTCTCTACGATAGACATCGAAGTGAAAATGTGCCAGTTGAGTTTTGAGGCTATGACCCCAACTCCAATGAAATTCGGTTAATTGGCAACGACGGCCGCAGTAGGCCGGTACGTCGCCAGTCATCAGTAGGCTGACGGACGACGTATCTCATACTATATCATGATATGCCTGTTTTCAGCAGGCATCATAATGTGTTATGCTTGTATAAGATTAAATTAATTATTTTATCTCTATATGGATATAAACTTCTATAACGATATAAATAACACAACACGAGTAATTAATTTAATAATATTATTATTAAAATAGAAAAAATATTAATAACGTAATTACATGAAATATAAAATTATTACTCGCTTCGACGGAGACAATGTTCGTCTATATAGACTATAGATTTGATTCTATTGGTTAAAAATATAATTGTTGATAGATATATATCTAGAATAGAATCAAATAAAGATATATTTCTAAAAATGTCTAATATTATTACCCAATAAAATTTGAGATACCTTATGATAAATTTAGAAGAAAAATAACTATAGCGCATATAAAACAATTCTATCAGACGATGAAAATTTTGTTTTCAAAGAAATTAACAGTTTTGTCTCCATTGACCAATTTTGCACAGATATCTCTAAATAAATAAAATTAAAGCATAAAGGCTTTCATTACGCAAAAGTACTAAATAGATTTCGATCCATTTTTCCGATTCCATTTAATCAAAAGTTATTTAAGGTTTAAGAAACTACGATTTTGTCAACATTACATGATAAGGGATATGTGTTTTTTACCTAGGAGGATCACGGCAAGCGGCGTGGTTTTATTATTATAATGTATAAAACAGTCGCAGGTGTCACCTAATTAAAAAATAATAATCATGAAATACAAATGCAGATACAGTACAAAGATAATTTATTAAGAATTATATACCATGAATTTTACTTAAGTAAAACGTGGCACACATGTATAATACAAAAATAGGAGTAGGTACATAAGATTAATAAGCAAAGTTATTTCTTACTTGTAATCAATATGCGGGACGTGACGGGGATAGCATCCCTGGCGACACGCCGTCTGAGCCGACCACCCACATATACCAATTTATTTGTAACCGCTATAAACCCCAACATCTGCAGATGTAAGGGGATTATCGATTAGAGATGAGATTTTGTGGTAAATGTGGCAATGGCGAACACAGAAAACTACAATCCGACTTGTTATAGTACGTATGAAGTTTTCAATACAATGGGGAGCGTAACTGAGATCTTCCCAGATCTCAGTTAGGAGTATAAAGAGTAACTTTAATTGCGTTTAACTTTTGTATAAGTTCTTATCGGTGTAGCTTCGCGCTCTAAATGTGGCAAAAAATGTACCTACATTATACACAAGTATACGACTACGCTATATTTAGCTAATATATTTTCTAACCCATATTATATTTTATATAAAATTTAATTAAATATAACTTTAAAACATACCTAATTTTAGGTATATTACTAAAAGTATATGTACACATTAAATACTAAAATGGAATCTTTCGTTAGATATGTAACGAAACATTTTTTATTTAGTAATTCAATTGTATTATTTATCTTATAGCATGAAAACATTCTAAATATACTTATGTCCTATAGTTAAGCAATTTAGTCATCAATATGCCACTGACGTCAGGGACCCCGTCGTTTATAAATGCGACGCCGTTACGTCAAGCAATTTATTTCTTTACGCAATAAACAGAAACACCAATAAATAACATTTGCAGAGATAGTGTTTATGAAGGGGAAAATTATCGATTTGACGCACAAGTGTTCGTACAGACGCTTATAGGTGCGTGTCTGTTTTATTTATAAACGAAGCAGTAAATGATTCCGTATGGCTCCAAATACGAGCAAGGCTTTTTTTATTTAGATTTTTTGCAAGATTTTGTCCTGCGTTTCACGGACGATTCTCATATCAACCTTAACTTACTATACCAATAATATTTTCCCTAAAATACTAATAATTTATTTGTATTTATGTTATCTTCCTAATATTTGTCATAGAGTGTGTATTATAGCATTACAAAAAAGGGACATAGACATATTTTTTTATTATTTATACCTTGTAACGACATTTTTACACCGAAAATTCCAAAGATACCCTATGGTTCGGGGGATTGATCGAGTAACGTGGGTTTTTTACCCACTTAAATTCATCTCAGCTCATACAGAATTTTAAAAATCTTAGATGAATGAACGCTTTTTTTATAATGTTAAATATCTTGAACACTAACCATTAGTATATATAGTGTAAACTTAACGCACTTATCTATATTTGTACACGTAATAATAAATCCAAATAACAAAACTATTTGCTACTCTTAATACTTATTCCAAGCACCCACCTTTCTTTTTGTTTCTCTCCGTATTTCTTTTTTGAAAGCGAAATAAAAATGCAAACATTTTCTATTACGACAATTTTTCCACATTTTCCGCAATACACGATTATCTGTTGGCCTAAGAAACGGGTCGCGCCAACTTATCACGAAAGTTGATACTAAACCACAGATCCCAGATATAAAGGAAAAAGAAATTCAGCTTGCGGTTTTTGTATTTTTATTTATTTAGCATAGGCTAAGAAGGAATATTTACGATAATGATATTATTATCACGAATAAATTTTCAAATTACTTATATGTATAGTAGTAGAACCCACTCGGTTCGACCACGGACTAACCAGGTACTACCACCACGCCCGATTCTAAAGACAGATAATAATTCTTTCGTTTCGGTTTGAAAGATTTTTGCTCCATCAATTAAATACGAGACGATCATTCTGCTCATCTAGAGTAGTAATACGTTCGTGATCGACTTCAGGTAGGACTCTTGTTCTATATTGACTTGGATACAGGGGTCTATGAACGACAGTGACCATTTACCACACGGAAGCCTATATAATTATTTCCTACTTCTATTATATAAAAAAAATATGTGAATTATTAAGAAGATGTTACTTTCAGCAGTTTTTAGTCTTTAATGCAGATAGTCATGATCCGTCAAAACCACAAACTGCATTGCTCAAAGTCAGGCTAGCAATTAAGGTACGAAAATTCGTTATTTTGAAAGCAAAATGAAGTTCCGTGCTAGCATTTCAAATAACGATGGTTAAATAATATAACATCTTAAATTTAACTTTAAACCTAGCTAAGCTTAACTAAAAACGTACAATTTTATATAATTTTAATAATAAGTACGTATGTTTTCACTTATACTTACTACTTTATAAACATCAAGTTGTGGCTCTAGTAAATGAATCGTTGTTGTAATAATTAGTAAATTGTTTTTTTCAATATTTTTTATTCGCAGATTATAAAAAGGTTGTAGTATGTTAAATAAGAGTTTAAGATATTTATTTTCCAAAAAGAGTACATAGGAGGATACATTTAGATTTTGAAATAATAAATAAAAGGTATTTATTTTACATGTGACTTAACATAGCAGTGTGTACCTACAGAGGCACAAATACGCAAAGACTTTTTATATTTGTAGATATCTAGGTAGAGTGTTTCTTCAAAAATAGTAAAGCAATATACATATAAGCCGGCATAGGTATATACCGGAGCATGTTTGACGTGAAATGTAATTTCGGTGGCCCTCGATCGTCCCTGGCAATCTGTCGGTTCATATTTCCGTTGAAATTGTAATCACTTTACCTTTTGGATCCCGTTATTCAAATTGCGACGCGCTGCTACGAACGTAGCGGTAAAGTTAACGTGTAGCTATCTCATTCCAAATTCTAGTTTCCAGAACATTTTCTTTGTCCCTTGCATCCGTTATTTTACGTACAAAATTTAGATTTAGATTTGAAGGGTGGGAGAACTATAGTTAGACCGGGTAGGTAGGACCGCCGCCTTCATAATCCGTCGTAAAGCATTACTAGCGTTTCGTTTGGAGAAGTGCGGTTACCGACTACACTTATAGCGAGTCGACCATCTCAGCCTTCAGGAGTAGCAACGTATCTACGTTCGAGCTCAGATGGGATTTCAGTCGTGTTCGTGGTTGTACGTGGATATCTATGGGTGGGACTACTTAACATCACGTGGTTAGCATGCTTGTTTACCACTCTTCACACATAAAAAAAATATTTTATTTGCTAAAAGTGACAAGCGGGTATGCAGTACGTCTGATGTTATTTTGTTATCACGTTCATGTATATCAGTAAATCCAAAGGAAAACAGAAAGTAGGCCTGAATTGGATCATAGTCGCTAACAAGACATCTGTGGTCCCTAACAACTAAGAAGTAACTTGGAACGTGTCACGTAACTTAATATTAAACTTCGCATCAAAAAACCAGTGAGCTACCATCCCATTTGACCACGAGTAGGAAACTAATTGGTGAACATATCGATACACAAACCAATGATAAATATACGGAGTAAATACTTATGCACAAAAAAGGTATATACTTCTATGAAACACGCTTTCAAGACATAGCATCACACTAAGGTTTTCTGTGTTATGATCGTAATTGACATATACAACAAACATATACAATAATATACATATACATAAACACCCAGACCAGAACCCAGAACAGAAATCTAAATTCATTACAAAAATCTCTGCTTAGTCAGGAATCAAATTCAAAACACTTCATGCAGATCATTGTGATGACGAATGTGCCGTCATCAAATAATAATTAAAATAAATTTGTCAACATAAAACAATATGTGTATAACCTCCAAGAATAAAGACAGTGAAACTCTGGCCTCTTACGGTTAGAAAATTAAACGAGGGCTGTTTAAACAATATATATTATGTACACTTTATCTTACTATTCACTATCTTCCGTAATTATGAATAGCAATAATCAGAAGTTCTAATGGACGTAAAATATAGAGCCATCTGTCAGTTAAAAGTCGGGTAAGTTTTAATTGCCTTGGGCCGTATTTGCCCTCTATGCAAATATTTCATAGTTTGACAGGATTTTAATACATATTAATGAATAAATTTATTCGTGTTACTTTACTTTCCATTCAAATATGTGTTAATTTACTTTTGAATAATCGCACACAAATGACCAGAACACTACACATTGGTACAATATAAGCCTAACAGCCGTCTTAAGTAAACCGTAAAAGTAAGCCGCCCAAGAGTAAACTCATCTAATTATTTGACTTACATAATTAAATGATTTTACCCTATTTTGTTTAGTGCTATTGTTATACTTAACCTTGGTTGTAGATATCCATAGGTAGCACTGCAGCCATTATCGGCAATATTATATACAGATTATTTTTATCTTATTATATAAAAGTGTACGCCACTTGACGTTACGCAGACGCTGCAGCCCATGGATATTTACATGAAACCTCGAAGTTTTATTTGAGGTCGAAACAAATGCAAATACAAGTGTTACTCCTATAAAGTAAGATAGTCGCCTCGTATGTAGCCGGCAAACACACTATTCCAACAAAGCGCAAGAATTGCCTCCCGTTGGAAATGGATACGACGGTAGTTATTATAATATAGCATAATTATTATCCAAAACACAGTAAAAAGCAGACACAAGCATCCTACGAGCTACGTTATGATAAGGCACGCACGTCCTCACTGCGAATTTCATCACGACCTCTATTCTGCGCCTTTATTTACTCTACCGAAAAAATCTGCCGCCATTTTGTGAATTTTATCCTCATTCAACGTGCTTTTAAATTAAAACCAGTACACTTATTGTTTGAATACCTATTCTTTTGTCTAAATGGATTAAACAAAATATTTTTCTAATTGTGTGTTGTTAAGTTAAGTGGGCAGGTAAATCTATCCGCTTATGTCGTTGATAAATATCGTACGGATTTTATGGTAGTTTTCGCTAAGCTGCTACTAAGGTTGTACGACCCTACCTTAGAGATTTCTATATGCTAATTAATACGATAACATTTATTAATTTATGAAGTTTCATTACATTTAAATAAAACGCGAGGCACAATAACTGACATGATAGATAAATCGTCGCGTATTACCTATCCACTTAAGCGTTAGTTTCACATTAAATCATTGAGTGACAGAGAGTGGCATCATGGCCCATTTACAATTGCTTTGACCAGACGATTCTCAACTATATAAATTGCAAATTTTCCTAAAAAACCTACGCATAAGCATAAGCACTATGACAATAAGTTATGTTTATAAACTGCACTGAGAAATCTTTGATAAAATTTTGTCTTATATTTTTCACGAAATTCTGCACGCGGCGCCGTCGCTCTTTCCATGAACAGATTTCGTTCAGTTTTCATTTTAATCCCCACGTATTCCTCGGTAAATTCTAAAAGTCTTCATAACATAAGTATTGCCAATATGTATTCAGTCGTACACAGTAACGACTTACAAATTTGACAAATACCAAAAAATATCACTGAGAAAGTTACCGTCCACACAACCCCTACAACATCTGAAATAATACTCCTAAGTTGTATGTAAAGACTACGATAGTCTTAATAAGTAATAATCTTTTGCATAATGATTCAACTGTAATCCGGAAATTTATAACATCCTATGCCAACGACATAGGTCAGCGAAATATCGGGTGTGCGAATGAAAACCGCACTACGGCGCTCGGTCGTTTGGCAGGCCACAGTGTGTGCCTGTAGATAAGATAGTTATCTAGCAAAGTCGGCTATTTGAAATTTCCGTTCGTAGCTAATGACTAAGCGTCTAATCCCTCTCAGCGGAGATTACCGTTAATATCTTACGACTCAGGAACCTATCAGAAAACTATTGATAAAACCAACTTTGAGGGGGGAAATCTAAGATAATTTTTTACATCGTATAAACTGCGATTTACTTAGTTGCTTACGGCAATACGTAATAAAATAAATTAATGTAATAAAATTACAAAATAACGTGCAGTCTAGCTTCGTATAAATTTCCAAGTCCAAACGATAGAAGTCATACATGCTAAAACTGAAATATGACAAGTTTTGACAACGTCCGAAGACTACTGGTACACGCCATAATAATATCTTTGCTTCATTACATTCCTAATTCTAGACCCTACTGGGCGCTAATGCTGCTGCACGTTTACTGACACTGCAGATAATCTTGGCATGGTGTTCGTCAGTTAACCTTCTGTGCACGTATCACTTTGATCAGTAAAAAACACAATGGAAAAGCAGGGTTTCGAGCAGTTAAGTTAAAAGATTGGGTCGTTGATTTTTCGGATTCGAGAACACGACAAGTTCTTGTAGCATCAAGTTGTCGATCTTGAAATAAAGGGAATGGAGAACTATATGCCCCGAAAGGAAGATAAAGAATATCACGGGCAGGGGAGATGGCACCAGAATTGTCTTTTAAGCATCTGCAGCCTCCCTTCATGCGTCGTGTGGGAAAGCGTTATAATAAATCCATCATAACCTAATTTCTTCTTTCTTTTCCAAAAGGTATTTTTGAAAGGTTATTCTTTGGTAAAAAAACTTATTGGTCCTGCTGATAAAGCAGTAATACTACTGAACCATAGAAAAAAGGTTCCATCGCTTTCAATATGTTTATCAGACCAAAATATGTTTATGAAAAATCAACTTCATGCTTTCGGGAACATCGAGCACAAAAATAGAATGTGTATTAAACTTCAAAGAAAATCGCTACGAGTAATGAGTTTAACCGTAACACATTGATACCGTTATTATAATTATAAGCATATTTGATGAGGTTCTGGGAAAATTTAAAATTAACTTTGGGTTTCAGGTATTCGTTCACTTACGACTTTCATCATTAGGAAATTTTCTGCCTGCGTAAACATATCGATGAGCATGTTCATACATGGAATTAATGTGTAGATACTCATGTAATTATTTCGATATGCCCGTGTTGTAATTTCAAAGATTCAAAGATTCTTATCTAAGAGTAGAGCAACAAAAATGAAAAAAAATGTAAACGAAATAAAATTATAATAGGAAATTTAATAAAAGCTACTATGATCTGATCTATGTACTTACCTTTCAATGGTATTCTATTCGGTCGTATATTGGGTTCAGTCAGTACACGCGGTGAGAGTGGATGGAATCGATATAGTAATGGATTTTTTTATGTCTCATATTACGACTGATAAGAATGGGGAGAGAAAGGCGGCTCCCAATTTTCCATCGCGTTTACGATCTAGAAAGGAGCTAGAGAATGCACATTAAAAGCGCGGACGAAAAACTACGAAGCAATAAACGTCGAGCTCGCTAGAATAGGGTTAATATCTTGTCCTTTAAACGAGCAATTCTTATATATTAATGTATTGTGTAAATCGTTTCTTGGAAACTGTTTTACAGTTTTCGATAAACTTCACGTTTTATAAGATTTTGCGGTCAAGTGGGGTAGATAATCAAGAATACACAGACATAAACTAGGTAAATACTTTTGAAAACTATTACAAAAGTTGACAGTCCTAAATATAGCGAAATATACGTTGTATGATAAATTACGCACGCGCCTGATTGAATATAAACTTAACTCGAAATGTCAAAGGAATCCATAAAAAATAAACAAACGAACCAATGAATAATGCCATGCAGCGCTTGCGCAGTGTGTCGTTACCTAAAATAGCACTATTCCTTCCAGTGGATACTATAAGAGGCGACAATGTGATTAAATCAGGAGTTATACGGTAGCCTCTTCCTACAAAGTAACTGATCTATTGCGATCACCAACACGTACAGTCAAGCACGGTGATTACCTACTTTATAATCCTCTTTTGTAAGAGAAGCCTAGAAAGGTTTGAATGAACGTTGTAATCAGAGCTCATCATGTTATCTGTCATGTTAAAGTCTTAGAAATCCTTCTAGTATCTTTTGAAGATAAGAAAATATAATACATACAATATTTTAAATATTTTAATTTTAATATTTGCAAATTTGTTCCTTTTGTCCAAGTGGAATCCGAAGTCAGCATTCCATTTTTCGATATCATACATCATCTACACATTAATTTACCTTGAGAGTCCAGTTCGTACTGTTTTCTGCACTGCACTTGGCACTGGTAGTAAACTAAGATTACATTTGATTACCGTTTTAGGAGAACTTGTGCTTATCCATGATAGTCACAACACTCGTGAATGAGAGTAAATGTACAGAAAAGGAAGTAAAACCAAGTATTGGAGATAGGATAATAAAGAGTAATATGAAAAGTATTATAAGTATTTTGATCCAATACTGAAAGGTATATTATGTATTCTAATATAACCCATCTATCAAACTGAACCAGTTCGAAAGTTTTAGATAACCCTATAAATAAAACGGCACTAAAAATCAAGAGTTTGATCTGGATCCAACTTGAACGTTTCTCGTCATACAAGTGAGTTTGTTAAAGGAGTAAAAATGTTCTTCTGAAGTAGTATTAGAGTTCGTGATGAATAATTCAAACACAAAGTCCGTTGGGTCGGGTATGGAAGTTGAGTACTGTCTACTGCCGATACGAAAATCTGCCTACGTAAGGATTGTTCTTTGCTCTTATTTATTCGATAAAGCAAACGCGAAAGAATAACTTTTGATCTTATTATTCTTCTGCCAAGAAAATTACATTTACATTTTAAGCTCATTATCTTCAACTCCAATAAAAAGTCAGAAAACTAAAAGAGAATAAGTAGCATATTTGAATTATTAAAACCTTACCGACAAAATTTTAGTTTATATAGTCTAGACACTCTGAAAACATTTGATAAAAATTTTTGAAATTAAAATAATATTTAGAAATACCTACCAAATATATAATTACTGTATGCATTAGTGAATATAACACAGGAAGCTACTAACTGTCCGTAATAAATAAAATTTCTGAGTTCTCATAATTAAAGAATAATAGGATCCACAATCCTCTATTTTTCATCCTTACAAAGAATATTGTTTACAACAATATGAAATATATTGCCATCAAATTATGTGGGTAGATTGAAATACAATCCAAGCGCCATCTACATAGGACTTTGAGCCGCCCGCCCTGTTGAATAACACTGCGTGACAGCACGCGTGGATCGATAGTAGGCCTATACACGAATCAAGTTAAGAGATAATAGCGTCAAGAGTGATATATTTTCCCAGTATTCTGTACGAACTTTTCGTGCTGTAATTTTCCTCAAAACAAGAAGCCTTACCCATAATCATTATGTTAATAGAAAAATAAAATAAACACTCCTGCGATACACCTGATGGTAAGTAGTTACTGCCGTCCATTGACATTTATAATTAACCGCAAATATTATTGAAGTCTTAAATAAGGTCGAACACCGGTATCTTTCTGCCGCAGTGCAATATGTTGTGAAATGCTATGTGTAATTGTATCTCTTTTAACACCTCCTAAAATAGAACATAGCAGCGTTTAAGGCTATTATACTACAAAAATAGCCGGGGAAACTGGTACTTGTTATAAACCTAACATGTATTACAATAATGCAAGCGAAACCTGTGTTATTGTATTTTTCCACTTAAGCTATTTTTGTTTTCTTCTATTATATGTCATGTCATAAGTTACATTTGACCTAAGAGCCAATTGCAAAGCTCTTAGATACTATTTTTTTTTATTTTATAATAATAGTATTGTATTGTGGTAAGATAATAATAATTTTAGTACAAATAAAATTATTTTTAGGAGACAAAAATAGGTGACATCACAATAGGGCCTCTCAAATTGAACCAAGAAGGGTTCGTATATAATCGATCTAAATGTTTAGATTCTCCTTTTCAATAAAAGACACAAGAACGTTACGAATTGTAACTTAGGTAGGTTACTTCTTGTAACATACATACGTTACGTCGTATTACGTAGAAAGCTGAGCAATGAAAGCGAGTTCATTACAGTGAAAATTAAAGGCCTCCTCTTTGCACGAAACAGTAATAATCTTACCTTCCTGACTTGAATTTTGTCCTCTTTCATGTCGACGACGCGCCGTCTTGTATTTAGCATGATATTATTTTCACCTCATTTGCGTAGTGGGTACGAGTATATATTAGGTAAAGTAGTCTAATATTGTTTTTGTTGATTAAACATTTGTAATTTATGCAAGTGTTTACCTAAAACTAAAATTAGACTACCTTACTTCCACCTTTTAAAAAAATGTTGACACATTTAAAAAAGCATTGCTTGAAAATTTATAATTTATATACCGAAAGGATAAATGGTATACTAATTTTTATAATAACACAAGACAGTCAATATTTTTGTCAACATAAATTCATATTTTAATTTTAAACATTCCATCAATATTTGATTCTTGCTTCTGTAAAATTCACAAAATACATGATCGATATATGTAGGTTATTTATACATTTGTATTTTGATATTGATCATTCGTAATTTATTACATGCTACGTATCCGCGAATCAATTTTCAAAAATTACGTCATTGTTTTACATTACGATGACGGACTGAAATTCGTATAAGTATAGTCTTTATTGCACGTAAAATAATTTTGGATAAAGGTGCCTATTTAACAAAAGGTAATGAATTTTTGAGTTTATAGTAGTTTATTTTAATGTAATAGAAATTTCATGCAGACTGCGTAATGTTAAGTGTTCCCAACCCCCAATGGGCATTTGTAAACATGTCCAAAATGATGGCGATCATTGTCTCTAAGGACTAAGATACAACGCCTTGAAAAAATGAAAGTGCCTAAACACATCCATCAAACTATGACACAGCATTTCTAGTCTAAAAAGGTCAATTTATTAGTTATACCTTCTCATTATCAAAATTCTCATATGAATTGGAAATCATTCGTGTTTTTTTGTATGATAATCCTTGTTCTTTCCGATGCAAGTACCTTTCATTAGATTAAAGTTAGTACTTACGATTTTATTCCATAGTAACTACTATTTTCGACATAAAATGTAACATTAAATACTATTTTCATTAAACTAATAATCAGCTGTTATGCGGCCTGCGATTAACTAGGATTGCGTGAAACCGTAGACAACGATATCCAGTGTCAACCAACCTCCATTCTCATACATATGTGCCTAGCCAGGTATATATATCTATAAGTAGCGCATATCAAATTATCATTACATACATCGGTTATTTTTGCAAGTTTATTTTAAAACAATATTTAAGAAGGTAGGAACTTGAGGCTCAATGCGTGTTACGTATCTACCCGCTTAGTTTGTTGTACTTAGTTAAATAGTTTAAAAAATGTTTAATATTTTAAAGTGACATATGGGACAATAATTATAACAGATTTTACAGATTTCAACATTTGAAACCACGTTAATATTAATTTCATTTTAATCTGCTCACGAAACTGGAAATATGCTGATAACAATCAAAATCTTTACATCAAGTACGTAAATAGACAAGCGGAAAAAGTTACGAGTGTACCTTACTAAATTCAAATATATGTGTCAAATATAACTATCTAATTTAGGTAGGGGTAAGTACGTGGTACCTAAACGAAGAATATATTTTCCAGTTCACGAAGAGTAATGGTTATGCCTAGTGTTATCTAGAAATTAGCATTTATATTGGCTAGCCCGCGTCAACCATCCGTGCATGTCACGTTGTTATCTATCTATAAATGCGTGGAGGTCAAATAGTAAAAATCACTTCACTTATGAAGTCTACACGGATTAAAAGTAAACAATTTTCTAATGAATTAAGTACTATTAAATCTTAAGTAAGTAACTATTAAATCTTAATAACATAATTTGAGGTATTTTCTCTATGATAGTATTTGTGTATAGAATTATGTACTGCGCAATTACTAATTCTTAGAGAACGATATAATTTGAACTCTTCTCTATTGTAGTATTTGTGTATATTGTTTAGGTGTAGTGTAGCAACATTTTTAAAGGTTTTACGTAGTGTTATTTTAAAAAAATATAAAGATAGAGCTATTTTTTTAGCAGCTATTTTAACGAAAATATAATAAAATTCGTATTATATTATAACAATAGTGAATGACTACTTACAATTTAAACACTTTAGTTAAACATCATTAAACAAACTGTATGTTTCAATGGCAAGTTGAACTATCTTTATCTACGTAATTTATCTTTTCGAAAGTTGTGAACTTTTCCTTGTTCGACTTGCATAGATACTCCACCACCCAACGATATTTCCGCGTTAGGTATAAAGTTGTTTTTGGTATGCAAGGAAAGTAGCAAACGAGCATGCAGGCCGCCCGTAGTCTCTGCAGCACATGGAAAACCACACTTTAAATTGGACTGAAGTCATATCTGAGGTCATGCGTACTTGCTTTGCCACTCGTGAGGACTTAGGTCGCCTTACTTGTAAGAGGAGCCAGCAATCACACCTCTCCAACCGAAACACAAGAGTTGCTTCACGGCGGATTATGAGAACAAAATGACATGAGACCTTAAGTAGGCCTCGTCTTATTTTTAGCGTCGGGAAATACAGATACCAGTAAGAGGCTTTATTAACCACCAACACAGGCTTTATCCACATATAGTTATTTAACACTTTGTCGCTATGATTGATAAATCAAAAATCTTCAACATATTATAGTTGATAAAGCCGTTAGAGCTCGCCCGAGGTGGCACCACCGCCACCTTCATAACCCGCCGTAAAGCAAAATGTTCTTCATATATTGTATTTCGGATCGGGAAGTGTGGTTGCCGAACACACATTATTGGAGGCGAC
>DWON01004662.1:0-15948 GCA_018251015.1 Phocides pigmalion okeechobee | reverse complement strand
GAATACAAAAATAAAGTTGTTTAAGAGACAAATTATTTTGTAATGTGTGTTACAATCGTTCTCCCCTAAATATAATGCTAGTAGTAATTTCGTTCTAAATTACAATCAATAATATTTCGTCAGGTGAGCGGAGGCGAGGACGGTGCAAGATATGGACCTTCGCTTATGCCTGGTGGTCATCCAGCGGCCTGGCCTCATATTAAACCTATTTTTCAGGTAAATTTTTATAATATAATTAATATGTATTTATATACATAAGAAATAGTTGTCTATAATTGTAGATGATTTATTAAAGATTTTTAATGTCAGTGGTGATGACATATTATCAACTAAAATACATACTTGCTTGTATAAAAAAAACTTCATTATGACAGAAATAGATTTGATGACAATTTTTTCATCCAAAACTTTTTAATACCTAATATTATTACTAAAATACTTAAAAATAATAATAAAGTATTATAATTACATGCTATATATATTTCCTCTTACATTTGGATAATACAAAGTATCATCCGGCAGTGTTATAAGAACAAACAGGAAAACTTGTAGTCTCCCTATCCGTGATGTGACAAACACATCTAATACATGTGTATAATGTAGTCCTTTAAATCATTCTAAGTATTATAATATATATTTCTAATTCTATTTTCTTTGCACGAAAGTAAGATACCATATTATAATATTAAAATGGATAAAATATCATATTTATATTTAATACTACATCTGTTACATTGTTTTTATTATACATATTTGTATAATCTATCTGATGATTAGCATTGTATAGTGGTAGGTATTGCTATGGAGAAAATTCAGTATTAGATTTCAGAATAGGCACACATATCTAAATCAGTGGTGTAGTCTTAAGGTATGCACATTTAATTGGCTTTATGTTTCTGTCCTTATTTGGCCACAGTCCTAGAATTGACTAAGCACTTGTGATGAAGATATGGTCATGTTCTCCAAAAGATTCATATTTGTTCTGTATAATAATACACAATAGTCTAGCCCTGTAATTATTAAGTATTTATTTCTTACATTTCATTACTTATATTTAGTAATGTATTTATAATGTATTGCAAAATAAATTTTGTGTAGGTCCACAAACCAATACACATTCTTATTTATTTTTAAGAATGTAAATATTTAAATAAATAAAAAATAAGTATTCATGCAAATACTACTTTCTATTATTTAAAATTAATCACTTTTTATTAACTTATCAATTGATTTTTAAATGATTTGAAAAACAAATACTGTGATGCTTACAGGCTATAAGTGCTAAAGCCAACAACGAGCCATGTTGTGATTGGGTGGGTGAAGATGGGGCAGGGCACTTCGTGAAGATGGTTCACAACGGGATTGAATATGGTGACATGCAGCTTATATGCGAGGTCTACCATCTCATGAAGGATGTGCTTGGTAAGTTTAGCTAAGTTAGGGGCATCTTGTCTACTTACTGTACCTGTGGTGTGATTGATCTTTCGGATGGGTAACATACAAAAAAGAAAAAAATATAGTAGGAAAATATATTGTGTAGCTGTTTATTATTTATTCTTAATGTGTACAATGTTAACTTAAAATCCATCTATTAATCTATTATCTAGTTGAGAATCAGATATGTTTTTTTCATTAGTATTAGTGATTTGTCATATATTGTTATTAACATGATAAATTTTCTTCGTGATAATATTTGTATATTAACTGTTTATAAGCACTTGACCATGCTATAATGACAAAGCATTTCACATGATTATGTAGATAACATGCAAATAAACAGCTTACGAACCATTTGTCCCGTTAAATGAATGTAAAGTATCAATGTGACTTTAATGTATTATTGTTGTTGTTATTATGTTCTAAATTAAAATATGAGATAAATTTTGACACAACAAGTTCTATTAAAACTTTGTGGAACTGTTATTAGCGATTAGAAAGTATGCATAGTTGCATATATAATTACATAGTAAATTTTGATAATATATTGGTGCAGACTCATTACTAATGGTACCTTTTATTGTATTCTATAACAAAAAATGTCGTTAACTCATTACCTTTATTTATAATGTTCTAATGAGTAATTAAGGTGCATATTTGTTCGATATTACTTGTAATTTCCCTTGACACAGCGGAAAGTTGTTAACATCGACATTCACGTAAATGTTTATAAATATGTTTGAAATTTTAAATATGTACAATATCATTGTAATAATAGTGTAACCAATATGTTTTCAGGTTTGAAACAGGATGAAATGGCCCAGGTATTTGATGATTGGAACAAGGGCGAGCTGGATTCTTTCCTCATCGAAATTACCAGAGATATATTGAAGTTCAAAGATACAGATGGTAAAAAAACAATTACAATTTAATTGTATGATATTTGATAAACTATTTCATATTATAAAAAAGTATTTGTTATGTGTGGTAGCCTAAATCCTAGGTGGTTTATCGTTAACTTAAAATACTTTGTGTTGAATGTTTTCATATAGTAAAAAGTTGTCTTAACAAGTTTTTTAATGATATCCTGTCGTAAATTAAAATAATATATTTTATCTCTTATATGTGACTGAATATTTGTAATAACAGGACAGTACCTGCTGCCTAAGATTCGTGATGCTGCAGGACAGAAGGGCACAGGCAAGTGGACTGGTATCAGTGCTCTGGAGTATGGAGTGCCAGTTACACTAATAGGCGAGGCAGTGTTTGCGAGATGTCTATCTGCCTTGAAAGGTAAGTTTTTTGTAATGAGAGCAAACACCATATGAGCATTCAACATATCTGGGATTACACTATCATATCTTAAAATAGGACTGTTAAGACGAGGTATCATGACAAGCAAATGTAATAGAATAAATATATATCAGTATTTTATTTCACATGAAAACTTACATCAATTGAAGTAGTCACTGCATAAGGTCCATAATATTAACAAAACGCTAGTGGGCAAATTTCATGCCATATTCCGTGCTTCGGTTATTATGTTCAGCCTGACCATTTTTGCTACTTCCTTTTAGAGGGCACGCTAAGTCTGAAAAATTTGTAAATCCATAATTTTTTTGTAAAGGTAACCAATTTTTTTTACATTTTTTTCAAATTTTGTAATTTTTCATTTTCTATGGCAATTTTTCTATATTTCCGAAATTCCCTTTGATAGCATTGCGTCCACCGCGTGGTGCTACAAAAAAGTTCTGCGTTTAGCTATTTTTCTTGTATATTATCTTTGAGAACAGTACACATTGGCATAGTGGCGTATGCTTTCTTCCCAGTTCTGGGGAGAGAGCCATACTGAAATATTATGCTCCAAAAGTAAATTTTGTTATTATGTTTTCACAGACGAGCGTGTAAAGGCCAGTAAAACTCTACCTGGTTCTTCTAGTAAGTTCGACGGCGATAAGAAGGAGTTCCTTGAACACCTCCGTAAGGCACTGTATGCCAGCAAGGTCATCTCGTACGCGCAGGGCTTCATGCTATTGCGGGAGGCTGCCAAGGTATCAATTTCTTTTAATAATAAAATGACTGTTGAAATTTTTGATAAAATTAAAATAACCACTACTCAAAAATATTCTAAATTCTAAAACATTGATTAATCATATGCATAATCGGTTGATTGAGACCATTCTTATGAGTTTAAACACGATATCTCTAGTGCAAGCTGGTAAGGAGTTGAGTATATTGTTGATTCAAACAAATGCTGCAGCATCAGGTCAGGGTTTCCAGTTTATAATATAATCATTGAATTCACATGATGATATTAAATTTTGAATCATTTAGACCAGTAGAAATTGTGCCCATCTCTCAAACAACTATGATATTCATAACGCCGAACAGATTTGCTTAAATCGTAGCTGAGGACATTCAATTAAGACATCTATCAAACAAATACTTAATATGGGATGAAAAATTTGTAATTTTTAGGTTTACAACTGGAATCTCAACTATGGAAGCATTGCACTGATGTGGCGCGGAGGATGCATCATAAGAAGTGTTTTCTTGGGAAATATTAAGGTAAATAAGTTATTATTCAACCAGTGGTTATAATACAGTGTAATTGTTACTTTTCTGTATTGAATTCGATATCACTAGAGTTCTAGGTAAAAATCTATTCTAGTAACAATTTATGTTATATTTTTTGTCACAACCAACCTAGGTTGGTAGATCTAGTTTACTAGACTATCAGACATAATTACATCCATCTTATAGTTATATTAGTAATATAACTATTAAATCTATAGATTGATTATGGAGGTTGATTCAATGTTAATAGACAATGAAATAAATATTTTTTTAGTTATTCTGAAAACATACCAATGACCAAGATTCTTATTTTGTGGTTAAACATATTTTAGATATACATTTACGTTAGCAGCGCATTTGCGGCAGAAGCTACTTACCATGAGATATACTGCTTGTTCGCTTCTTATCTAAGGATTTTTAAAAAAATGTAATGAGTGCATTGCATGTACTGAACTTGAATAATAAACATGTTGAATTTCCAGGATGCGTACACGAAGAACCCTCAGCTGTCCAACTTGCTGCTGGACCCGTATTTCAGCGAGCGCATGAGCGGCGCGCAGGCTTCGTTGCGGCAGACGGTCGCGCGAGCAGCGCTCAGCGGCGTGCCCGCTCCAGCGCTCTCCGCTGCACTCGCCTTCTATGACGGGTACCGTTCCCCAGTGCTGCCAGCCAACTTGCTCCAGGTAAGAAATAATCATTTATTATGTTAAAGTGAATGGCAATAATAATGGTAAAACTCCGGTCTCTCAGACAGGGAGTTTAATGTTCGAATCTCTAGCCTATGATTTGTTCAAGTTATGAGCGTAGCCACTTGCTTTGACACTGACTACGGCGCTCATATATTATGTATATCGAGTCACGTTGCGGGCGGCGACCCTAAACTGGAGCTGTATTTTCTAGACTGACGATGCGCACACAGTTTACAGATTTTTTGTATTTTTTAGCATCTGTGTAACATCTACGAATACACAGGTGTTTCCGCCCGCAGTCTTGTACCTACGTAAAGTCACATTTAATTAAAGGTGTAGATATCTGTACTTATACAATGCATGTACAGAAGACGCGGAGTTAAACGCGCTATGAATTGATTGTAATTTGTATATGTCGTAATATTCCGACAGGCACAAAGGGATTACTTCGGCGCGCACACGTACGAGTTGCTTACGAAGCCGGGTGACTTCGTGCACACGAACTGGACCGGCCACGGAGGCAACGTCTCCGCTTCCACATACAACAATTAATTTTTTTGTCGATAACGCGTAATACTTGTGTATGTGTATTATCAGGTTTTATGTATTCTATAAATGGTGAATCGTATTTATAAATGATGTTCATCAATTCAATTTCATATATACAACATGTATATTTATTCCAATTCTGTTATTGTTGGCATATTATTGTTATTGATTCAAATGTTTAACATTCCGCATAGTTACGTAATAATGAAATTACCATTTATAAAAATTGAGAATTTGGTATTATATATTTTTTTTATATTTTTATTATTCTTATAGTTTTTATGATGGTTCATGGTGTTAGCTATTAGGGTATGCGCTTGCATTTTTGGAATTTTTGGGTCTATACTTAGATATTATTAAGTGATCACAATGCTGTGAAATATCTGGTGTATACTTTTTTAAACATATTTTAAAAATAAAAAGTTTAGTAAAATATTTGTTTTATTTATTTACTGTGGAATAACAATAAAAACTGTGTTTTAATCATGTTCATGTATAAATGTAAATAGTTTACTTATTAGTTATTCTATTCTTTGTGGCTATAGTACACAATCTCTCATAATCACCACAGCGAAGTAAATCGGCAAAATAAACTACAATAAAACAATTTAATAGTCCTAGTAGAATTATATTCTTATAAACGCTGCGTTGGTATGTGTTGCAATAACATCGTAAACTTTTAAAGTGTGTTAGCCTAGTAGTCATACAGTGGCGTTTTACACAGATCCGGGACCTGAATCTTTCGGAACTTTCGAAGGTATTAATAGAATTAATCACTTACTTTAACGACGATGAAAAATATCGGGAAGAACCTTGTAAACCTGAGAGTACAACATGTAGTTTTTAAATTTGAAATATAGTAATCAGCACTTTATCAACGTGGTGGACTGAAGTAATCTCATTCTAAAAGGAAATCATATCCAGTAGTAATTTATAAATATAAAGTGACTGAATATTTGGCGTGAAGCGTAAATCACGGTCGCTTATTTAGATCATAAACTATCGACAATTGAAGGAACGTCCAGTGCGGTCGAAAATTAGGTGGTTGACCACTAGCGGCTAAATTTCATATACAGTTCGGACATTTAGATTACATGTAAAGCAACCGGTACTGGTTGTTATCGATTGCTGGTGTATTTGAAAACATCCGACAGACTTGTTGCAGTAATAAAGTATGAATCAGCTCTAGTTGAGAACGAGAAGTAGAATAGAACCCTCCCTTAATGTGCTGGAAAAAGGGATGTAATTAATTGATGGTCTCAATGACTTATTATTGCCACATTCCTTTAGTAACTTGCCTTTCGCCTTGTGGTATTTTGTAACATCAACTCATTATTATTCTTTAATAATTAAATATAAAGTAATATATCACGATAGCCAGGTAGTATGCAGTTAAAGGGTTAGTAATTAAAAACACATTTCCCTACTTACTAACAATTTATTACAATTCTAACACACATAATTTTTGAAAAGCTACATCAATAACACGAACAGTATAGAAATATTACAGAAACTACATTTACTACATGATATAATTACTTAATTTTAAAATTTTCAGAAATATAATGTTAATATGTGTATATAAAATACAATGTGTTATATTTTTATAAATAGATACGCTACAACCAGAGATGAAAAAAATTAAAAAGGCGCATTTAGAAAATACCAATTTTTATGTTTTTCCATTCAATTTACTTTATATAATAACATAACCTAAATATGTTTAGTTCAAAACTTATGATTGCCGCCATTATTTAGTCTATTCATTATTTAAATTATGATAGTTTTGTCGTATTTGTATATGTTAATTTCGTCCGCATGATATAAAAAATCATTTGTTGCACAAATAACCATATAGCTGTTTCTTTAAAATGATGCTGACGATATTAAAATTACTTTACCAATTTACATGGTGGGTGCTTATTCTTTGTCTTGAAATACTGTTCAATTATTTAAAATATTGGATAATCTGTCTATTTAAACATGTTTGGCTAACTCGTAAATAGGAAGTTAGGGAAGTAGGTATGTACCTACCCGTTATATAGGTAATTTTCATGTTAGTACAAATTGCAAGCATCAACTTTATAATTAATTTTTTACCTCTTTCAGATGATTTTTTACCAAAAAGTATTCAGGTAGGAACTTATAACCAAAAATTACTTCAAAGTCCGTAACTTTTACAATATTTTCATTTTGACAGCAAATTTCAAATAAGCCACATCTCTGATTGCAACTGTGGGTCCTCACATCCTTATATATTACACTTTCTGTGGCCGTTATCAAACATTAACAAACAATCAATTATTATTACTTTGTATTCTACGTCAGGATATAGATGTTCTACATAAATTCTCAAAAACACTACTATAGAAATCCATTAGAAAATAGTATTATGAAACATTTCCAATTTCAATTTAACATTCATACTTAAGAAGGCCACAAATTCACATTCTCACATTAACATGCAGGTACATCATTTTATTGTTATGAGTAAATTATGTTTACGTAGTTTCATGACAAAATCTACAAATATACTAATTATGTGTAAGTAGACACTAAAATTCGCTAGATTACATCAAACATTTTTTGCATATATATCATTAAATATAAGAGCCTGACTAAACGCGGCTTTTTAAGGTGAAACATCTTTGAGAAGCATTATTGTATATCAAGAAAGGATAATATGCAATAATCTTGAACTTTGTCCATGCCACACATTTTATTTTATACAGTGCATAACAAAGTTGCATAAGAAAGGTAGGCATTAGACGCATTCTGCGTAATGCGTTTAGATATGACAGGGTTGAATTACACGCATTGAACAAGCATAACAGAATATAGTCCTGGTCTTACCAATTGTGGAAAATCCGTGTTAAAAGAGTTATAGATAGAAAAATATAGCGCACTTATTACCTTAGCCACCTACCGCCTAAAATCATAACCAACCCCAGAAACAAAACCAAGGCAGAACAGACCCCGATCTACTTTTACATACCAAGTAGATCAGATGCCTCACAATCTTTAAAAATACATAACCACTTAAAACATTTTTTACAATTTTAAACTTCGAGTCACAAATTCATAGCTGGGTATAATCAACTCGTGGTCGAATGTTGATTATCTACATTATTTACGTGGAAGTGTAAACCTACATAATTTATTCGAAAAAACATTTAGCTAATGACAACAATCATTTTAGTATTTGCTTACTTACACAAATACATGTTACACAGCTACAATAATTCTGGGTTATACTTACATTTTTTTTAATTCACAAATGTGATATCGGTTGTCTTAAAATTTAATCAAAGAAATGTAAGCCTCAGCTTAAATGTTAACCGTGAATACTTAAATGGAAAATATGAAATATTCTATGAATAAGTCATAACATTTTTGTTGTTACGATAGTATTTATTCTCTTAATATTATAATTTAAAAAGATTAAATAGACATTTATTTTTCTATGATTCCCCATTTGGAACTCGTACATCTAAGTGGTCAATATAAACTTACTTATTACATAAATGGTCAAAACACTACTATAGGAGTCCATTAGAAATAGTAATATTATATGTTAATATCAAAGCTTCCTCTAGCTCAAATCAAGGTCACACGGTAATAAACAGGTACATTATTTGCAAATATATTCTTATCCTAAGATTAATAATATATATTATAATTGTAAAGATGAAACACCAAAGTAAGTTTTTTTACAAGTAAGTACCTATATAATAATTATAAGTATTTATCTATAAGGTAGCAAGCTTTTAGTGAGTATGAAATGACAATCATCGATTTTGTCTACGCACAATACAGAAATTCGAACAATAGGTAGATATCGCGTTGATCAGAGCTTTTGAGAGTAAATATGTGCATTTGGAAAAATCTAATTTTCTGTATTAATAAGTTTATGTAAGAAATGAGAAATTATATTACCGATTTTTTAATCCCCTTTGTTTTCCATCATTTCCAATTTCAATTTACTTCAACAGTTTTTATTGATTAATGTAAATTTAGAAGAATAATTAACTGGAATTAATAGACGAGATGGAAATTTATTTTGCTGGATACTTATTATCGGATAGCCAGCTAAATTATATTGAGATTCTGAATTGAGATGACGACAGCTTTAACCATGGTTCCCTACGTACTTAAATTTCGACGATTATGCTGTTTCCCGCGCGGCGACCTAAGCTTCATCAACAAGTAAATGGATTTTCTGAATGTCGAAAGTCAACGGATGACAATGGTTAATTTGGATAATGATTAGGAAATATTTTAAATTGCATATTAAAGGGATAGATCTCATTTATATACAATATTAAATCTAGTCTACTTTTTTAAAGCATGTTTCCCAATACATTTCTTATTTTATACAGATATTATATGTAGTATAGTAGATAGATAACAAATAAGTATAAATTATTATTTACAATAATACAGTATAGTCTATTGTACAACCACATTCAATTCCATCACTTTTTTGGGACTAATATGCATCACCATTTATGTGATTCATCACCAGATTATAAATACAAAAAAATGCGTTAAATATTCAGAGCTTAAATGTTGGAGTGTGGACATTTTATTGTATTAATTCGTTGAAATACTAAAATATATTGTACGTAATAAATGAAGAAAGCCTTTTAATACGTGTAATAGTAGGGGAATGATGTTATGAAACCAAGTAAAATAAGAAAATTTGGACATGATAACTCAAATTTAGTCGGTAAGCTCGATACGGTATTTTATATTAGTTCACGTAAACAACACCACAACGTATATACAATTTGTTAATCAAATATTTCGACCGCCATGAAAACTACCATGCTAAGTTCCTTGCATTTAAATTTTGCAATCGCATTAAAGTTAGAAGACAAGAATGAATAACTTGAGGGATACCTTCCTATATAAATAGATATCTAAGTATCTTATTAGGAGGTCCCAATGAAAACACCGCTTCACTGGTGGCAATTTTCCCCTAAACATCGCTCCTACATGCTAATTACATTGACACCGATTATCAAGAATTTCATATTCCTATTATTTTCTATTTATTTACAAGCTACTTAAAATCACTTTATGTCTTTCATTTCAATTTACATTTCTTTAAATTACATTTTACAAGCACTATTTAAAAGTATTTTCTAAAATTGTCATGAATATCATATTCTCATACTTATAAGCCCTTAGTAGGTACATATGACTAATTCATTATAATAAATATAGTATACTTCGTTAAAATATATATAATATACAAAGTAAAAAAATGCATTTTCCCCAAGAGAAAGTGCCCCGCAGCTATTACACTGATGACGTAGTTATGAGTAGATTAGGTTACTTGTGTCAAGCTGTTCTTGCTGTCAAGTCGTGTTGAAGTTATCCACTAAGGTGTCATCGTGGCAATGCATATTTCATTATCAATTAATAAATCTTTCTATTGTATTCGTTATTTATATTGCTTTGATGCTTAATATAAATTGCCTTATTGGTGGAGAATAAGCTAATAATTCTATTGTCGTTGAAACTTATAAACACCAACTAGAGACGTGTCAAGGGTTGGATCCTTTGCTGGATCCCACACGCACATCCATAGTTATCGAATCTACCAAACATCGAAAAATATTAATGAATATAATCATTGAATTATGCTGAATAAATCTGGAATAATTGTATCATATTAATGTTTAAATTTTAACATAGTTAAAAATAGAAAACTTAAAAGTATTACTATTCCTAGTAATATTTTTTAAAACATAAAATTTTTATAATTCCTAGTAGGTAATATTAATTTTAAGTTTTTCAAGAAAATTACATGTATTATTTCGTGTAAAATTTGTTTTACAAATATATAACAACAGAAACTATCGATGTGACCACCATTTATATCAGTGAAAGTGTAGCGTATTAATATGCTATTTATTACCCGAATCGTTCGTTAAGTATTTTCTTCCATTATATTTTGTTATATCTAGCGAGCAGTATTAGAATGAATCGGATTTTACTGTTATATGATTAAGGTCATGTACGTTTTTGTACATGAAATTGTGTTTTATACGTGATTATTTGGTTCATTTTTTAAAGTATTAATATATATATATTATATATTTATATTATAATACTTGTAAATGTGTGAATTATACAAAAAAAACTGCTACACAGGGTCTCATACAAAATGAGCATTAGGGCACTTCCACCTACTCTTTCTATTTCATATATTTTTTAATCTGTTTATTTATATTTCTTTTTACCGCCATTATGAATTAAATCCTTCATTAAATAGAAAAACGGAGCATCGACTACTAATATTGTATTTGATTACATAAAAACAAATTGCGATTTTCGTTAAAATCATATGTAGTAGATAAGTATTACTACGCACACACTACTATATACATCTTCGTTTTTCCTAAAGTATGACGTGGACTGAAATACAAATAGACAAATAGTATTATTACATTTCTAGTTAGATAATTACGTACTTCAACGTTAACACGTTAATAACGAGTATTTTTTACGTAAAAGACAAACTACTTGCACGTGCAATGATAAATTATGTATGTATCAGTTTAAATATTATATGTATCATATATATATAGCTAGAAGAGTATTTAATGTAATTTGATAGATACAGACGATATATAGAGATTAAAAGATATAGCTTTCCATACTACTCAGGACGTACTCGTTACATTAATACGCACCAACGCTACGTAAAGCCCGCGCAACTTCGAGAAGGTACCACTAAGCCTCTTCATAACCTGCGCTTAGGACGGACCTCTCTAAAACGTACCTACCCAGTTTAACAGCGATTTTTGATCCGCGTAAGCAAATGTTCACTAAACCACTACAATTTTAATTTATGTTTTTAAGGTCCGTATAAAGAAAAAAGGAACCGTTATATGATAATTTTGATATCTGTGTGTGTCTTCGTCCGTCAAAACACTTTTTATCTTAGGAACGCGTAGAGTTATCAATTTGAACTAACTATCAAATAGGCAATCTTACAATTCCTTGAAGCTGTGAAAAAAATAAACTTCTATGTCAACGCCATCAAAAGATACGGTCGTCAATGCCGCATATTTTGACACTCACAAGCGATTCAAAACCTATAGGTACTTCCGGTTTATCTGCAATAATAAGATTTGGCAAGAAAAAGTGTTAATACAGGTAAAGTGAATAATCTGAAACCCGTAAATATGTTTACATTAAAATTTGTTTTTGCGATTATAAGTCTATAAGGAACCCTCGGTGCACGACACCGAATCGAATTTGGTCGGTTATCTTTTAAATTTAATTGTTTAAATTGGACTAATCATCTCATTTTCTCATCTCATGTCCATACGGTCATGTTATCGGTCGTGGGCCGAAATAAAGTAGCGTAAACTTTGTGGTTATAATTATACAAACAGGTGTTTCATAACATTACTATAAACCGGTAACGCTAGAGCCAAGGTTATGACGCAGCGCAGGAAGTTAAAAAATCGACCTTGATAATTAGGTAAAATTCGAAAAAAATTACACTGAATCAATATTTTAGACAAATTGACAACAAAGTTCGATAGTTCGTAATTCTAATTTGTTTTGTGTTAATATAAAATCAAATCAAAAATACTAAAACGGAAATGTAACAATGTTCTTACTGTACCAAAAAAAAAGCTGACTAGTTTTAGGGAAAGTAAGAGCCTTTAATGCATTCCAAAATGTTCTTATGATATCAGAAAAAAGGTATTTAAATTTTTCGTGCAAGGAGTATATAATAACCATTTTCAGGTTACTTGCAGTAAAGTTGTTAGTTGTGTGACATAGAATTTTGTAGATTGAATAGAACATGAAGACGTATATCATTTTATATAAGTTGATTGAGACGAGCAATGTCATTTGAATGATCTGTTAATTGGAGTACAATTGTTAGACATTCTAAACAGAACTAACGGCCAAATATTCCATCAGGTAAAATATGTAGGTATGTGTAAAAAATATAAATATATGTACAAATACTTTGAATTTCCATAATAGCCGTCACAAGGTTTACTTCCTAGCGTTACCAGGTTATCCTTGGATTTTAGCAGACCTGTAAACAACTATATTATGCCAAAATTGAACTACAAAGAAAAATAAATAAAACAGCACTTTTAACATTTGAAGTATAAGCAAAATATGCCATCATAGCATCTTAATATGAAAATTTTCGTAATATTTTTGTAGACGGTTTTGCTTAAAGCTAAATCCTTTTTTTGTAACATAATGTTGTCAAGTATATAAACATAGGCCGTACTTTTTCAAAACATGTTACTTGGTACGATTTTCAATTATATATATTTTTTTGTAAATTTGCCTTTGAGGCTTCTATAGAAAACCTATTCCCTGTCCGTCCTCTCGACTTGGTCGTTATAAAAATGTACACCCCCAATTCTTAAGGGCACCATAACGCTCGTTTAACAATCTTAAATCTTCTTAAAGCTTCCATCACATTACATTTCAGTAAAATAATCAATAGGAATATTTAATATAGTTAGATATACAAACCACACAGATAATGTAGTTATATGAAAATATGACATATTTAAAATGTATCTACTATGTAACATTTAACATATACGCACTTGCCTACCCGAGTAATAAGCAAATGGTGTAATAATAGAGAATAATATAGGTTCGAAGTTCACTTCAATATGACTTGCATATGTCACGGTAGTCTTTGGGCGCACCCATGCCTAGTAACTTAAGTGCACGATACTTAGTTCCAGCAGCACCAGCGACTCATAGGCTTCCGGTGGCGCGTTGGTCAGAAGCCCGCGTTGAGGACTTGTTCTTGTCATGGATTCTCGTCAGCACTGCGCCCACGGCGTTTGCGGTTCTTGTCCTTGCGTCTGTTACGATAATAAAAAGATTAGCGAAGTATATAATATGATTATTGTCGGATGTTTTTTTCTTTATTTACATAGTTATTTAACCCCAGTATGGTAATGAGTACATAAGAACTGATTATAATAAAAACCAAACATAAACAATGTAAGTTTACTCCACGCCAATATGAACCAAAAACACAGGCTGCATTCCTGCGTTGATTATCGATCGCAATAGTCTGAACGAGATTTGAACTAGCTATCTTGTCATCAGCCGCTACGATCAAACGTAGGATTCATTCTTTGATATTTTTTTTGGCACTAGGACTCCGAAGACTAGAGCGCAATTTACAAAGCGAAACAAAAAAAGCATAGTCCCTTCCGAGTCCAACGCATTTGCTTCGCATGTATTTTCAGATTAAATTAACATTATGAGTTACATATTATTCTTCAGCATAGGTGTTAAAATCCAGATATTTTTGAAATCATCAAATAAAATCAAACATTATTTAGATAACATGCCATTGTAATGCTACAATTACGTTTAGTTTGTTATCAAACACATCTTTTAAATTGTAATATAGCTATAACTAATGCATTTGCAATGCTATTAACGTATTTTATTATTTAACGCATTAGCTATGAGTTTTCAGTGCTAATTATATTCGGTACAAAGTAATATCTACTTCTCACAAGGTGTGAAGACACATATTTTGTAGTAGTAAACGTGTACCTAGACAATAATTATGTATGAGACAAATCGGTCAGCGAAGAAGCATGCGAAAAAAATAAGATTGAAGAAAGTAATTGAATAGTTCCAATGCCTCATGTATCTACAGTTCGACCGCAGAGGGACTACTGTCGTCTTTATAGCCCACCATTCAGGAGATATGGTTGTCGGCTACACACAGCGAGGCGATCCTCTTCGTCCTCAGGTGTAAGATACTTAGCCACATCTACGGTAAGAACTTCGGTTATGTTTGACGTTGGAACTGGCCATGAATCAGCCTGCGTCAGGTTTGCTACTATTCTAAAAAAAATACAACTACTCGCCAATAGAAATAAGTGTAGAGATTGAACGATTGCGGCAGTCCACCTGCTCAATTGCTACTTACGTTACTTACTTTCCTGTTGTTAAAGTAAATTAAAAAACATCTACATTTAAAAAGCGTGACAAATAACATTATAATTAAATGCACTATGACGAAGTTAAATGTCCTTGCCTCAAAATTATATTATCTTGTGTTTTTATCGTCACCCATCCGACGCGACGTGCCATCCTGAAGAGCTGAAGAACGAGCTAACAAACACATTAAAGATTATGCTTCAAATAGACCTTGATGTAACATGCTCAGTTCAGTCATGCCCTAGAATCACGTTGTTAATACTAATGTATTTGCAAATATATTTTATCGTGAATTTTATCTCATTTTTAGAAAGATTTTTTTTGCAAAAAAATGTACTATTACATGAAATAAATATTTTTGTATTCTAACGTCATACAATGACAGCAATATATGAAAACTTATTCGACAATTATATTATTAGACACAGTGCTCCGATGTTCGTGTCTTAAATGTGAGTTATCTTATTAAAATATCACTAATAAAATCGTATATATAGTCAGTATAACGACGTGAACAGTACTCTCTCGAAAGTGGGTTATTGGTTCGATGCTAACAATTTATTACTTAATTAAAGAAATACCAATTGTATAATGTTTTCTCCGCTTAATGTTAAGGTTTAAAGGTGGTAGAGCCGCTAGAGCTTGCCCGGGGTGGCACCACCGCCACCCTCATAACCCGCCGTAAAGCAACATGTTCTTCATGTATTGTGTTTCGGTTGGG
>DWON01004661.1:0-15950 GCA_018251015.1 Phocides pigmalion okeechobee | reverse complement strand
GGACGTGGTTGTCCATGGGCTGCAGTGACCACTTAACACCAGGTGGCCTGCATGCCCGTTTCTTACTCTTTCATAATGAAAAAGCCATACAACTGGTTCGATATATCTGCAATCAAAAATCAAAAATTGTGAGTACCCGGTGCATAGTAAAATGTATGAAATTCGTGATAATATTAGTATAAAATCATATGTGGTGAAACTGCTCAGTTACTCACCTACTAGACAGGCGGTCAGATACGGGACTGGCTTGGTCAGTCGCCTTTACGATGACCGTGTAACGAGACACCTTCTCCCTGTCGAGTGGAGCTCTGGTCAGCAAGGCTCCACTGCGGCCTTCCACCCGAAACACGTCTGGCGCGTCTGTCTGTTCGTTTGTCGATTCGTTCGCCTCTGGGTGTAGACTGTCCGCTGTCACTGATTCGATTGAGTATTCCACCTGCGTTTACGAGAATTAATGTATAAGAAATGCACACATTGTAGATTTTTTCATATTTACAATAATGAAAATCTTAAAATTAATTATAATAAAAACGTAAACTAAACAATCTAAAGGAAGTCCGAGCCCATACGCTATTGTTCTAAGAAGGCGAGTTGCATTTTCACGTTGAATAGCAAGCGTAATTATCTGCGCGAGATATGAAACAGCCCTCCTCTCACCCGCGGCGTCGATCAAACGTGGGCCTTATATTACATGAATGCGAAAAAAAACGCATTCCAAGCAACGGATACACAAAAAGAAACTATAAGATAAACATTGTAAACGTGTAGTTAAAAAAATATACTGTTTGTAAAACATTATTTGTAATTGGAAATTGTAAATATAATTTTCTCGTTTTCATAATAAACACCCGTTTTCAAATTTGATGGGTAAATCGTTTCAAATAAAGTTTATTAAAAAAAAAAACATTTAACATCATAACTACCTCAGCGTTTTTTCCAATATCTTGATCAGTTGCTTTGAGAGTCAGGACGGTGGTTCCCGGGCTGGCACCTTCCCTTACCGACGCTTCATATTGCTGCATCTCGAATACAGGCGAGTGATCATTGCAGTCCAATACGTTTATCTAGAAATTTAATTCAAATGAGACACTGAGAGCTAAGTGTAAATAAAAACTAAGTGTTACAAACATTTGGATGAATGAGATCTATTTCTGAATTTAACACTTTGACTGCGGCGTTTTCTTTAGACTGGAGATGCACCACGGAAATGATGTATCTTTTAGTATCCGCGTATCATTTACAAATACATAGACGTTATTTCTGCTCGCATACTTGGAACGCCGATGTAAATACAGCACTTGTGTTCGGCCGTAATTCATACAGATTTGTATATACATAACAGGCGCCTTACGCCAAGTGATACACAGCGGTTGCGTAACCCGCAGGAATAGTGTTAACTGCTGCAATCGCTGGATGTTGGATATGTGTCGTCAATCGTTTTCAATCCACACAAGGTATGTTATGAACGTTCTTTATTTTATCATCATCATCATCTCAGTCTTTTCGCGTCCACTGCTGGACATAGGCCTCCCATATAGATCTCCAGCGCGACTATCCTTCTTTACTTTCGACGACCTAAAATGGCCATGTTGGGGATTAAAAGTGAAAAGGAACAACAAAAGTCAATCCTACATGTACTCTCGCCTCCAGGTACCTTCTTCTCTATATCAGACGAGGTTCTGACAACAAGTCAAAGATGAAATAAACATTCACCATTTGTCTTAGCTTAACTGGGATGGATAAGTCTTCAGCGAAACTTTGGGGCATGTATATAAAAGGCAATGGGAAACCGTTAAAGAATTTTGCAAGAAAGCTGACAGAAAAACTAAAATAGCAATAAAACATGTTTTTCTTTGTAGCGTACCTGGAGCGTAGTAGTACCACTCCTCGGTGGGAACGTATCGTCTTGAGCGACCACTCGAAAGTAGTGTACTTCGAGTCTCTCTCTATCGAGGCGGGCTTGGGTGGTCACCACACCAGTCCTCGTGTCCACGGCGAACATACCAGCCGACCGCGAATCCAGCAGACTCGACATCGAATACGTCACTGGACTATTTTCTGGATCCCTGGTAATATAAAATTAAATAGTAGAAGATTTAATAGTTGTATTACAAGAAACATAATTATGTAAATTTGCAAAGGTAAATAAAGTAAACAAAACAGGATAAACTATTGTTTGATCAGAAGGGTACACTACTGCTGTCATAATCTACCGTGATGTAATTAGAGAGTTTTATTTGACAAGGTACAATTGTAAAGAATCTTATATATGTATAAGAAACGAGCATGCAGGCAACCTGATGTTATGTGGTCACTGCAGGTCATGGACACCCACGTCCAATCTCAAATAAAACAGAATTTATACTTAAGGATGGACGCAGATGCGTTCCTACTCTTGGGGACTAAGATGGGGACCAATAATGTGTACTGTTTATTCTATGTCCATGTGTTACGGGCAAAGCTTACTTTCTCTTCCCAAAAAAGTAATGTCCGACGAACGTTGTCCCGGCGAGAATGTATTTGAATAATTAACACCCATCTTTCATTTCGTGGTAACATGTAGGCGATGTCATAATAACATTTAACGATATCACTAAAAGTGTTGTGGTCACGTTTCGACGACTTAATGTTATTTGTGTTTGCTAAGTGACTCCACATGAGGAAGATGTAACTTTATTGGATTCACAAATTGACATATCACAAATGTGGAGGGTTTATGAGTGCACTCAATCCTTTGTTGAATCATGCGCAATCTTTGTAAAAATCAGTAAAAAGGGATTATCATGTGTTACCTATTTTAAGTTGTTATCATTCGTTTTATGAAATTGAATTAGTGATTGAGCGTTTAGTCTTATTTGGATATCCGTATCCAATTATTCATTGACATTATTCTCCATGGACATCCGTATTAAACACCGTATAGTAAAGGAGTTTCATCTAAAATCAAGCACAGATGCGTTGGTAATTCTAAGGTTTGACATGGTTGACTCTGCCAACTTAATATTTTCGCGTGATACTAAAATAAACTTAAAAATATATTTCTTTGTTTGAAACAGCAGAAACAATCTTTACAGAAAGCTTTATAGTGTCTATAACATTAATTATTTACGTGCCTATATAATCAAAACCAGTGATATATGTATTTATCAAAACATTGGGCTTGCGGTATTAATAGTTTTTCTATTGGCATATCAATTTAATTAAATTCTTCTCAGTGCTTCTTCATAATTAAGGTTAAAGAAATCACTATAATTGCGTCAAAAGAAGTAGGTAGTCTCACGGCAATATTGAAGATGAGAGGTAAATTGATGCCACGAGAGAAATGTTATTATTGTTATCTATCAAATTATATTAGCGTCATCATTATACGTAGAACATTTTATAAAATCATTTAGACCATCGATCATTGTATTTCATACTACGAAATAACTCAGTCATAATAACATAATACAAAATAGCAAAAATATACTCAAAAACATTTTTAACTTGGAGACATAAACACTATTTGCAATTAATATAATGTTATGGGTTTTTTTAAATAAAAAAAGCTATTATAAAAAATATGATTTCATTGGAGAAAAAATTATCTCGATTGGTCTCAATTGTTTACACTATCGTCCACAACCATTTACAAATAACGTATTTAAATGTAGATAACCCGCGCCATTTAGTATGACAAATTATATGAAAAAGTGCTTCGTGATGCTGTGCGATATGAATCTCATTTGAACAGAATGACCGCGTCACCGGTGTAAATTGAGGCGGTTTAGCTTTATGGCGCGCCAACCATTGTCTGCCGACTGAACAATGACAATGTTTCCGGGCCACATAAAATAGATGAGTTCATAAAAGCCCAACGAGCCAGCTTAAAGTCAATTAAGCCGGCAGATGGTTTATGGTCATAGGTGTCACATCCGAGACATTATAATTCATTGTGGGGAGTTAAAAAGTGAAAAATTACGACAAACTCAAATTAAATAACATTCATCGCGTTTTATGTCTTGATACCACCGTACGCGCAGTGAATAAGCTATGTTTTAAAAATGTAAATGCTTACCGAGCTCTGACAGTTGTAACGACGACCCCTGGAGGTTGTTCCTCGGCGACGGAGGCCACGTATAGCGCTTGCTCGAAGTATGGCGACTGATTCCGTAATTCCCTTTTCACTCTTCTAGCGATATCCGTGTCATTTAGCTCTTGATGATGGTACACTATTTTCAGTCTATGATCAGAGTCTACGATATTAGTCCGGTCACAATTGAACGTGAACAAAACAGACACTTTCCACATAGGCTCCTGAATGCACACGTTATTGCTTGCAACCAAATCGCCTTGACTGGTTTCAATTGTGAACCTAGGATCGCTTACGTCCAAGAATTGCACTTTACACATCTTTTGCACCGTCCGAGGTAGAAAAGCCATCAAGGAATTTACAAACTGCGACTGTTTTAAGCAAATTCCTTGCCATCGATCGGTGGTTGGTATTGCAAAACTCGCGTACGTCTCCGAAATCCATTGCCTCGCTTCAGCTATTTTTACATCTATGGCCATGTCAAAAGGCACCATTGTAAGAGATCGCTTTGTCCTATTACTAGTTACGAAGTCCTCGAACATCGCATTTGACCACGGATAAGCCGTGGATAGTACACTATACTGACTAGAAACCAACTCTTCTTCCTCTAATAACCTCCAGTCTATGCTCTCTGGGTAAATCGCTTCGCGTTTATCTCTAGGATGATCTTCTTCGTACTGGATCGCAGCGTCATTCTGATCATAGACACGATCAAAATCTATGTCGTACAAATCTGCATGTCGTCTACTGCAGTCCTCGCCGGTGACTAGTACCCGGATGGGGAGACTATAGTAGTCGATGTCGCGGATACGGTCCGACGTGGAGTCAACGTAAAAAGTGAAGAGGTTGGGGTAAAGAACGCCATCGCACCGGAGTCGTTTCCTGAGGGTGACGAGGCCAGAGGTGCGATTTACGCGGAGAATGTGGTGTACGAAGTTAGCGGTTCGGTGTACATCGATGGCATAGCTGCGTTCGGAGCCGAGCTTGTAGACGGCCGCGTCGAGTATCTCGTGACCCGCGGGCGCGGTGTCAGGAACAAGGACGAGGTACGCGCGCGCGGTGGCGAGCGCCAGCGCGGCGAGCACCACGTGCGCCCACCGCGCCATCTTGGACGATATTCACCTACAGCACCGCCGTCGCGTCCTCCATGCACTTGTGCTTCCCATCTGAAACAATTAAAATTTAATTAGCATACATTTTTTATTTAATGAATCCCATGTAAATAAATAATAATTAGTAAGTTTTTATAATGATCTGTTATATTATTATATTACCATGTATGTTATTATCCTATAAAATACGTGTAGGAATACCACAGTAATATTTTTATAGTGGTATGTATAGATTACACAATTCCAAACGCATCGTCTCTTTCACATATTTAAAGATAAACATACATTTGAGAAAATAAAATTATTTGCTCTACAATAACTAAATAATGTTATAAAAGTTATGTTTATTGGCATAAATTAATTAAGAGTTTACAAGCGCCAACGTTTTATAGAATTTATGATTATCACAATGCATCGTATACATATATTTGCATACGAAGTAAAGAGCATAACAGTGTCGTCACTCATTTCACACTGTGACGAGAGTTTATGGTGCATAATAAGCGAGCGTTGGCAGATTGTCGAAAATACGAGGTAATGGTTTAGAAATATTACTACGCTCTGTCTCTGTTTACTGCGTAGATAGGAAAAGTTATTTGTCTTTGTTAGTTTAAGTCCATTACTTTGGTAAATGTGACTATCGATGTTATAGAATGGTTACAGCCGGGAACATAGAGGTCATTTGATGCAATTTTTTTTTGATCAGTAAAATTATATTCAACATTTAAGTATTTGATTCAAATAATTTGTAAACATAATTTTAAATTAAAATGTAAAAGATAAAATTTAATACGTAGCTTGATGAAAATAGATTTGCTTTCATTTGTATGAAACCGTGTACGCTTTGTTTTAGTGATTTTTGTGTTTCTTAGCAAAAGATTTCATAATATTCGACTGAAAAGGAATTTCAACACAACATAAGGCTCAAGACTTTGACTGCAGTGTTCCTATCTATATTACATCGAGTCGGGATTGCGAGAGGTCTCGAGACTGAAGATGCTCTGATAATACATTGAAATATTGTATTTTTAGCATCTGTGTATCATCTACAAATACACAGGCGTTATGTCCGTCTCCAGTCTGGTAGCGCCGACGTAAACACAGCACTTGTGTTCGCCCGTAATCCATAGATATTTGTACGTACAACACAGGTGTTTACAAGCCGCAAGCGCGTTGCGCCGCGCACAACATTGTTGTTCATCGCAAGGAAAGTGTTAACACTAGAACAGGTTTGGTGGTACCTATCCCGTCACATCGTACAACATCGCTTAATTTCGTATATCAATATTGTCATTGACCTTTTCCAATTTCATTTTCTCACATGTAATGGTAGGGGAAGTACACAAGATGAATAACACCGAGTAACAATAAAAGCTCTGAGAGCAAGTAATAAGCCTCCTAAACAAGCGAAGCTAATCCGGAATTAGCGCGCCAGCGAAAACATAATCCTCAGTTTAATATTTCGCAGTTCGCGAGTTCGCGCGCAATTAGTAGTAGGCGCGTGCATATAGAAACTTCATACCGGTTTCCTTCCTCTTTCTCGATAATCGATCTCGAAACGTTTACGTCTGTCGTTGTTCTGTTGTTTTTCTTATACATCGCAAATCGTGCACTTTCTATTTACGCATATAGCATATTAACCGAGTATTTGTGAGAGGCCACATTCTTTATAGAATTGTTAATTTCTTTGGGATAACGTTATGCCCAATTTCATCCCCTTAAAAATGTCGTTCTGAGTAATGATTTTTAAATTTTTAAGGAAGACATTTATAATATACAATTAAACTAATAAATAATAGATCTAACTTTATATTACCCAAGCAACTAGTTGTTACCACGTTGGTAAGTATGCTGAGCGTTTATAAGTCTATAGAAATAAATCACATCAAAACAGCTGCGCCTTATCTTGTAGCTAATTTTTTTTTAATTTTATTACAAACAAAATATTGTAAATAAGTTGCGAAAATTCTTTTGTTTTGTATAATCAGCGTTGTTTATATCCAAACAACGCTTCGGCTAAGATCGGCAAAGTTCGGGTGTGTTCGTGCTGAAATCGGTTACGGTCAAAAGATTAATGGGGGCAATTAATGGTAACGTCGTGTAATTTCCGCCAGCACCAAATTTGCACGGGGAGCGAAATCCCAAAATTACATCCACGGTAAACTGTGCCTGCTAATGTATGAACAGATCTGGTAATAGTGTGCCCAGAGATATTTTGACAGTAACCACAGAGTCAAAGTAGTTTTGGTTCGTCAACTATAACATTCTATGACCAGTTGAAATTCATTTTTTAAAACTAGGTGCGTATAATTTCATTAAGGGATTAATTTTACATTACATTGTACATTCATTGTACCCTTTACATTCATTAAGTGTATGTAACCTTGCAATGAAATATAATATTTAAATTTAAATTTATTTGTACATAAGTATTCCCGCTCATGTAGCAAAAACGGTCAATATAAAAAAAATACAACTTCTTGTGGGGGCGGATTGTTGCAAAGTAATTTTAATAACAACTTAAATACAACTTCGCTGACTTCGCCTAAGACGGTGGTAGAATTTTCTCTGTATGGAAATGCCAATACGCTGAGCGAAATGCAGGTCAGCTCTCGGTCACCAGAGTCAGTCGAAATAAAAAATCATCATAAAAAATATCGGAGGTTCAAATAATATTACAGTACGATACAACCAAAAACAAAAAAATGTATTTAAGGTCGTTTAGTTCGAATGAAATTTACCACAATGTTTTATATAAATAAACATAATATACGATAGGTTCTAATGGTCTACGGGATACAGAAAGTCCCTCGCCAGATGTAAATATTAATTAATTATAAATAAGATTAAATGAAAATATTTTTATATAAACAAAAAGCGACCTAGTTTAGGATTATTTCGCAATTAATTACGTGCTGGTGAGTTCCCGCTTTTACTTTCATTTAATGCACATTTAAGGTAAAATTACGCTAAGCCGTTTTGTACTCGTAATTCAGTTGAAATGACCACAGAAATGGTATTTAAAGAGGTTTATTTCTTAACATTAGGCGTTATAAAGTACTGAGTACACCGGCTTCCTGTAATGAAAAGCTAAAATTATCGCTGCGTAGTACAAAAGGATGGTTAGATAATTAAGAAAATAAAGGACATTTATTTTCAAAATATCCTTATCTTACTACGTGTATAGAAGTGATAGTAACTTATTTAATATATAGATACCTATATAACTTATTTTGGTAACAATATATATTTTTTTGTTTCATTACGAAAACGAACTCTATATCATATCTACTGATCTACTGATCTCCTGACAGGCTATGTAATATCACGCTATATTAATTTAGAATTGAACAGTCATTTAAAAATACTTATAGTTGAAATTCTAGTCTTCTTTCTTCTAAAACAATATTTAATTAAATATTTTCTAACTTTTTATATAGTTTACAAATAACACACACACACATACACACACACACACACAAAGACAAAGACGCAGGTTAAGATTTATATTAAATTTATTATATTTAAACTAATCGCGGCCAAGGTACCACCGCCTCTATCGTTCTTAAGTCATAAAGTCTCATTTATATATTTTAAATAGATTTTTGGTAGGTTTGTACAAAAATAAATAATGTCGGATCCGTCTTATAGCACTAAATCGAATTGACCCCCATGGCCACCCCAGTGCTAATGGCGCTATCTATTAAACGTGTCCGGAATCTTCGATTCGATTACCATCCTGGCATTTCCTGGTCGTTTGGTTTCAACTATATATACACAGCTTTAAAATCCCGCGAAAAGGCCCTCAGTGACGTACGATAGCGATATAAATAAAGTGAAAGTCTGTTTGTATTTATTTTTAAGTAGTATTTTTATATTATTCAAATTTTATTTCATTGTAAAATATTTACATAAACTTAATTAATTAATTCTTAAATTTTCTTTATTTACCCGGCCAATAACAGTTACAGTACGAAACTTTAAATAAAGATTTTACAGAAAAAATGATTTGTACTCACTACATTTACAGTCACAGTACAGTTACGATAAGTTATAACACGAATAAGTCTTTTGTAATATAAAATAGAAATAAAAATGAAAATAATATAACACAAGTACTAAGTGCAAGCTACAATACGTCACTGGCGTTAATTACTTTCATGAATTTTAAAGGCTTTGAAAATGGATGTCAATTTCTGGTTTACGAGATATTTTCTATTTTCTGTAACAACGATTGTGTGGATTTTCATGCTATTTTTTACAAATATAAAATGAACTGGTTACGTTTATTTGCATATACGTATAGTTTCTGTTTGTCGTATTTAGTTCTAGATCTAGAATAATTGAATTCTTAAGTATGACAAAAACGTCGTTAATATAGAATTAAGGATCATATACTCCCTATAAAATACAAGATATAGAAATGAAAATAAAAACTAAAATTAGAATAAAAGGTAAATTGAAACTACTAAGTTTATGATATTTTAATAAAATATATTACTTATTATTTACTGGGATAAGTTCAATGAGTTATGCGTTACGATGATATTAACCTCAATTGGTAAAACTACCGCGCTCGTCTGTCTTTACATTTCATGTCAAAGAAGGACAACATATCTTGTTATTTAAATACTCATTACATTATAATAAATTCTTATACATTGAAATCGCTTCAATAGTTTTGTTTTTTTTTATTATGAAAGAGTAAGAAACGGGCATGCAGGCCACCTGATGTTAAGTGGTTACTGTAGCCCATGGACAACTACGTCCAATCTCAAATAGAACAAAAGTTCTATTTAAGGATGGACGCGGATGCGTTCCCACTCTTGAGGACTAAGATGGTCGCCTCCAATAATGTATGTGTATCTGGCAACCACACCTCCCCTACCGAAACACAATACATGAAGCACATGTTGATTTTCGGCGGGTTATGAGGGTGGCGGTGGTACCGCCCCGGGCGAGCTCTAACGGCTCTACCACCAAATATAATAAATAAATATATATTCATTTTTATTATGCATTTCAAATGATAATGTTCTCTTTTCTAATGTTATATCAAATTAATCTTAAGTAAAAAGTAACTATTGTCATATTTACTACAAAACTAGAAAATATTTTAAAATAAGGATTTTTAACTTATTCCTTTATACCATGATAGCATGTTTATTGCATAGAATATACTAAGGACAAAGATATATGTGCTTGTAAAGGAAACTGTGCACAATCTTTATCATCAATTGAACCAATAAAATTGAACTCGTATTTTATAGTTAGTTATAGAGAAACGAACAAATTAACAAACTGACAACATTTCACTTTTATATATTAGTGAGTACTCATCACCCTATTTTATAAAACACATTATTAACGCATCGCTAAAATACATCTTTTAGCATATCTACCGATATACTACACGTATTTACATTTAGACTACACTATTTTATATGTCCCTGAGAAAAAACCTTTTCAAAGGTTCCCGGTATCGTGGGAGCGAATTACCATCCACTATAAAACCCCTCTTGTGTGTCTAGAGATCACCAGGTTTTTGAAACAAAGGCAACAGGTGTCCTATAACACGATGCTCAATCGAGCACATCTCGTGGGAGCTAGAGGCTCATTGGATACCGGTCTGTATCTACAACGGTTTGGGACGTCGACATCCTTCCTGGGATCGCTACATACGAACGGTTTGAGCTCCCGCTCTTAGCACTCCAGATCCGGGAAGGCTCCTTTTAGTCGCCTCTTACGACAGGTAGGCGATACCGCAGCGCTATTCTGGTCCCACGCTACAGGGTCAATACTTACCTATTCTATCAATTGTCAATCAGCAATTGACTACATACCTTTGCAGGTAACTATCATCGCAGTATTTACTTCCCCTATCAAATATTACCATGTAATCGAAGCTATTTTTTTTCGTAGGTAACTATTACATATCCTATCAAATGTTACCAAGTAATCGAAGCTACATTTCTTCGTAGGTAACTATCAACCCAGTATTTACTTCCCCTATCAAATATTATTAAGTAATCGAAGTACCATTCCTTCGTAGGTAACTATCATCGCAGTATTTACTTCCCCTATCAAATATTATCAAGTAATCGAAGTACCATTCCTTCCTAGGTAATTATAATATATGTGTTTACGTATCCTATCAAATATTATTAAGTAATCGAAGTACCATTCCTTCATAGGTAATTACTATGCTAGTATTTACGTCTCCTATCAAATATTACCAAGTAATAGATGTCATATTTCTGGGTGGAGGTAATTATAATGGTAGTATTTACGTATCCTATCGAATATTACAAAAATCTTGAAACGACATACCTGCGTAGATAATAATAAACGGAATATTTATTTAACTTATAAAATATTACCAATAAATCAAAAGGCAAAATTAAATAACTAATGTCTCGTAATAGACAACGTACTACGTTTTGAGACCTTATTACTCCCTATATATTTCACAATAGGTTTTATACATACAAACTGATTGAGCGCATACTGAAAATTGAAAATAGGCAGAATATATATGTAAATACTATACTAAGCAGGTATGTGGCTACACACACACGCTCGCGTGCATATATACAAGGATACACACACATAGACAATCATACACAAGAACACACAGACAGAAACACATAACTACACACGCATAGTGACACACAGCGACATTTCACTCAAACACGGACATGCATACAAGTAAACGTGCACACACACAAACTCTCTATCTCTCTTTCTCTCTCTCTCTCTCTCTCTCACACACACACACACACACCCACACGCACGCACACACACGAGCATGCGTATTAGAGGTACATATCAAGAAACGAAATCTGAAAACCAAGTTGAGAGCCTATTGGCCCTATCTATTGTTTTTTATGTATTTATGTTCTAGAGCCAGAAAAAAATTGCTAATGGTCAGAAAACAACAGAAGAAAGCAAGAAAGGCTATTTCTTGAAATCTAACCTCTGCCTTCTTTAGTCGCCTCTTACGACACGCTGAAGATACGTTGGTGCTATTCTAAACCCCGACACCACAGGGGGAACTCTATCATTAATTCATTCTTACATACTGTTCCGTACTTCAAAATGAATCACATAATCAGATCACTTTTTTATTTGTTTATGTTAAGATATTAACTCAGGAGCGCGTAGAAATGTAATTAATAACAATTAATTAAGTTAAAGTGACTAAACTAACTAAGTAAGTAAACTAAACTAAACTAAAGTAACTAAGTAAGTTGTAAAAATAACAAATGACACACAGTTTTTATAGTCTGCGATCCTTTCCAGAAATAATTAAACTTATAGATGACCGCAATGAAATAATATTAAATCCTATAGGTTACGTCTCGTTGTTGGTCAACAGGAATCATGCATTTTAAACTAATATTATCGAAGAGTTTCTACATTTTACTATGTACAGCGTACTCATAATTACCGATTTTGATTGCCGATATTTTGATTGAGTTAAGCCGTGACAACGACCCATGCAACTGGGTCAACGGCAAACAAAAATTAGACATCGTTATTACCCGGTAAATAGTAAATTGTAGTATCAAGAACTTTGGCAAAAAGAAGTGTCACATATCACAAATAGAGATAAACATCTGAAAACCGTAAATTTGTAGATATATTAAAACAAGGGATTATAAACCTCGATGCGAGAGTCCGTCTCACAATTAGTCCGCTTTTGGTTTATTTTATGAAACCTTAGTACACGAGCCTGTCTATTAGAATAAGCTACTCTTGAACTTGCACAAATTAAATCAAGTTTAATTTCTGATATTTATAACAAAAGTTACCGATTTTATTATTTAACATCCAGCTAATAAGTTTCAAGTTAGCCTCCATTTTATAATAATTATAACAATTTAATAAGCATGTTAGTAATAAATCAATTATTTAATCTGTCTTTAGAGCTAGCGTTACCTGATAATATGATGTATTTCTCGCAATATTTTATTTATGACACTATACCTATTTTTACACACTTATCGTAGTAAAGTACAATAACAAGTATTTCGTTTTAAATATGTTATTTATATTAAATACTATAGTATCATATAAAATCCTTTGACGTATAATTTCTGCGTACAGAAGATGACCGATGATCCTAAATGCAATACAGAAATATTGTATTAATCACAAGTAAAAAAATATTCAGACTTTCAGGCCCGGACTGTTCTTGGGACATATTGGACAAATACCATCTTGATTAGTTTCAATCAGTCATTAGTGCATCATCAAAGTAGTAATATAATCTATAAAAATAATCTACCATAATATAAGTTGTATGTACATACATATGCTATGATTTATTTAAAATATATAATAATAAATTAAATTAAATTACATGATTTTAGCAGACGCCCTTTATTACTTCTTATTCTTCTTCTTTTTATGTAAGAAAAGTAGAAACGTAGTAAACGTCTTTTTTATGTGAGAAGAGTAGCGAACGAGCATGCAAACCACCTGATATTAAGTAGTCGCAGCCCATAGATATCCAGGTGCAACCACAGACACGACCGAAATCCTATCTGAGCTCGAACGTAGATACGTTGCTACTCCTGAGGTTCCCCCACCTCCAATACACGTTTCAAGTAATACTTATAATAATAGACTCCCCCTTAGAACTTCTTCACATACACGTTTCTCTAGAGTACTTGCGTACATTACGACGTAAGTAACAGTCGCTTGTATGTGTATTGTACATTATCTACATAATGTTGTAGGTATGTACATTTCAGTCTTATTAAATTTTTTCATCCATTATTTCTTTAATTATTCAACTTCAACTTCAAGTATTACTATCTTTTTCAAATATATTATCATGGATTTTATTATCAGTTTTATTCCCAACGAAATTGATCGATATGTTAAAATGTTTGTTACTAAAATTCCCGTTCAGATCTAGTCCGGGCCTGTTTTCATGTCTGACTAAAAAGCATGCTACTTACCTGACCGAAGTAAGCTGATCACAGGTATGCGTGGCTCCCTCATAAGTGTTATACCTGTGGAGAAAAAAACTTATTTTAAAACTGGCTGTACCCGCAACTTTGTCCGGTGATGATTGACATAAATTGACATAAGTTCTTTATTTGTTAACCGATTAAAATTAGACAACACTAAATGTTAAGTAAAGCCCATCACAATATAATCCTGAAAACTGCGTTTAAATCGGATACACAAATCGTCAAACACTACACAATATAAGATTATGAGATAAACTTACCTGGTATTGTAAAATAGGTGATGTGTGAAAACGGCAGGCAGAATGTGAGCGTTTTGGTATTACCTTTAAAACAAAAAGTATTTTTTATTAATTGGAATCATAAAAAGAGTTGGTAGCTCATTTGATGCTAAGTGTACCATCCAAAGATGCGCACTGTCCGATCGACTTCATATAAGAGAAATGTTTATTATTGGCACAACTTTAGATCAATCGGAGAGGTACTTCAATTTAGAATACTAGTTACCAATAACTAGTATTTTAAACTGTAGAACGGGTCAAAGTACTAGTTACGAATAACTAGTATTTTAAATCAATTCTAGTACTAACTAACTGCTGTAACATGAATCATCAAAATCTAATAAATATAGTTAAGATATTTCTAGAATGGAAAATGTTGTTTTAAAATACCGACTAGTAATTTCGAACATTACCAACCATTACGGCTGTAGCAATCCAAAATTAAAAATTTACATTTAATTCAATTTAAATGTAATTGGTAAATGTTACAATTTTTAAAATAAAATAATTACCTGTTAGCTCAAAACTTATTCCTTGGGATGATGTAGTCTGCGACTTACTTACCTTTTACCTTACATAAGTTACCAATACATCCAAATTGACGTCAAAGTGATTATCTTCATTATGTTGAATGAGCTATAACGCGTTTCGTGGAAAATCTTCACCCTACAAATGGAAATTAATTGTAATAAATGTACATAAAAATAATTTGTAATAAATTCACACATTTCATTTTATACACTTTGAAGAGAGGCGACCATCTTAGTCCTCAGGAGTAGCTACGTATGTACGTTCGAGCCCAGATAGGATTTCGGTCGTGTTTATGGTTGTACGTGGATGTCCATGGACTAAGACTACTTAACATCAGGTGGTTTGCGTGCTCGTTGGTTGTTCTGCTTAAAAAATATATGTGTACCTGCGTAGAATTGGAGTTCGAAGACATTGATTGCGCACGCGCATATGTTAGTTCAACTGGTCAGAAATGGCGTGTGCTTCTGACGTCATTCGACATCACGGTTACTAATAATTTAGCGTAGACGTATATAAATATAATAATTATATTACGTCAATAACTACGTAATAGTTTTGTCTGTAAAAAAATAATATTTTAAACAAGTTTTGTCACGAAAGATATTGATATAATATATTTTTATTAATAAATATAATTTACATTCGATTTAAGAAAATCTTTACCTTTTTTATAGGTAATGCATTTTTGTGGGCGTTGTGTTTTATGAAATAACCTCGATTGTCATGAAACTTCAAAAAGATAATTTGAAAATATTGAAGTTTTGAAGAGGATTATTGGACATATTATAATCGTATTCTTATAAAACGTGGAGTATCTGTAAAGAAATGATTTTTTATTATTTTTCTAATAGATTTAATTCATATATAGACCTAAAATACCTAACGTAAACATCATTTCCTATAATGCGATATAAAACGTTAAAAGTTAAAATGTTAAAAATATTAACGCGTCTATGAAATCCATAGTTTTTGG
>DWON01004660.1:0-15950 GCA_018251015.1 Phocides pigmalion okeechobee | reverse complement strand
GTCGATCTCACAGCATTGTTACTCTTGAACACTAAGTTAGTCGTTGTTTATAAGTGAACTACCAAATATACCTTATCTTAACCTAAAAGCGCCCTGGAATAGATTTTTTTATGTGAGAAGAGCAGCAAACGAGCATACAAACCACCTGATGCTAAGCAGTCCATCGACGTCCATGTACAACCACAAATACTACCGAAATCCTATCTGAGCTCGAACGTAGATGCGTTGCTACTCCTGAGGACTGAGATCGTCGTCTCGCTCGAAAGTGTTGCCGGCAACCGCACCTCTCCCACCGAAACGCAAGTAATGCTTTAAAGCGGATAATGAAGGCGGCGGTGGTACCTCCCCGTCAAACTATAGTTCTTCCACCTTTATATATTAAGGTACTTAAAAATGGAATTTGATAGTAAAGACTTATTTGTATTGCGGGAATCATTTCTACTTCATAATGTGGTCTGTGACACTTGATCTGTGATCGCTATGAACATAACGTCACAGATTCTTCAAGTGGAGTTCATCTATCAATCGTGGTAGTAATGTATGTTATAAATTAAAAATAAGAGAATAACACGTGCCTACTTTAGTATCTTGTCTCACTGACACATTTTAAGCGATAGAAATTAAATAGGTATTTACTTGTTATAATTAAAAAATGTAACAAAATATTTATATTTAACTTATAAAAAGAGGTAGGTAATCGGCTTGAAAAGGTACCGCTATCCTCATAATCTGCTGTGAAGCTATTTTTGTGTTTTGGCTAGAGAGGTGTGATTATCGGCTACATTTCAAAAAGGAGGCAAATATTTTAGTCTTCAAGATTGGCAACCCATGTACGACCACTTATAAGACTTAAGCCCTGTGTGATATTAAAAGTACCTGGGCTGCAGCGTCAACTTAGCATCAGTTGACCTGATCAACTGAGCATCAATTCTTCGGTTGTCTCAAATCCATGTAACGATCCCTTATCATCTTTTTAACATGAATCTAGCTGATTCTGTGAGCTTTTATTGCTTAAGCTCTAATTTTTAATTACAAAATAAAATGTAATGGAATGTAAAAGTCTTATGAGAAATAAAGATTCTTAAACCTAAACCTCATAACGTCAATACTCATTGATAATATGCCTATAAAAATTCATTCGTCCCCACTTCGTGTCGTTAGTGAAACAAGGTTCTAAAATACCACCAAAAGCCAATTTGTCTTCTCTAAAGTAAACATGAAATAGACCACATCAAACGAGACGTTCAAATTGAGCGGAAAGAGTGATTCCATTGACAAAATCCATTAATGCCGTGTCGGTATCGCGAGCAATTAGTAAACAAATGGGCCGAATGACAGATCGGGACGCAGGAGCTGGCACCGTGACAACGTACGACGTGACGTTAATGCGTCGACGACTAATTTGTGAGCGACTTCGTTAATAGGATTAAATTGTTGGACCGATAAGTTGGATGGACATCAACGTTGGATTGAAACCGTGGTAATTTGACGTGATATTTGTAATAGAAAAATGATGTCTTGTGTATTTGGTGTTTCTGGGAATCTATCGTAAATACTTAGATTTTTTATTTTGTATAAATACACTTATATTATATTTTATAGAATTAAACGTTATACATTTTTGTTAAACGGTTTTATTTACCACGCCCTTTTTGTTTTTCGTTCGTTTGTTTCTTTGTTTTTAGATCAAATTCAGAAATTGACATTTTATTTATCTAACGTTACTGTTGGTTTTTTTTTTAATATGATCAAAATATGTTGAACACACAAAGTATTTTAGGGTAATCCACCTAACTTTAAATACTGGAGTCTATACCTATAAGTGTTCATGAACACTTCAAGTGTCCAATGATACGATTTCCCTATAAAATCCATCATAGAACTCATACGAACTTGTTTCATAGGCTTACTGCCTTTCGCACAGACTCTACTTTGCATCGTCGATTCTACAACCGTGACGCTGTGACAAAAACATGTGTCGCTGTAAAAAGATCCCGATGAAACGCGTTTATTGCCGCTATTTCGGATTTAATGACAAAGTCTGGAATAGAAGACAATGACTGACGAATAGTTTATGTTGGCGATTGGTCACCGCGTGAACTGGGTCTTATGTGTACGAAAATAATCGTGATTTGGGACTTAATGGTATGTTACGGGTTCCGTGTTTGTTTGTCTCGGGTTTTGATGGTTTTGGCTTTGCGATATTAAGACATAAAAGCTTCTGTTGTTTTTCGAGAGGATACATAATTAAACAAAAGTAAATTTAGTATTAGTTGGATTACCAAGCCAGAGGACTACACGACATAAATATTAAGTACACAAAAATAATTTAGATTTTTTTTTCAATTATAACTACTCTTAATTTATTTAAATTACAATAAAACTTTAATTTTTTTTTATACTAAGTAAAAAATAAACTAAATTAAGAAATATATGTAAAATTAAAATTTATTATTTCAACTAAGTAATTAATTTTGGTTATGTACTGCTGAAAAAAATGTTAAGTTTTGAAATAATATATAATCAGAAAATTTAATCCTTTCCCTAAATAATAAAATGATTATTTAAAACGTCATATAAATGACTAAAGCTTATGTTATAAACTAATATAAAATTAAATTAAAATGTCAATGGATATAATTATATAAAATGTTTCATATATTTGTAAAAAAATTAAGCTCCAATGTATTTATGTAAAGAGTTTATTAAAAAAAATAACTAGTTGATATCCCCAACTTCGTCTACATTATTTAACATTTATATGCATTCATATTAACAATAATTAAAAGTCATAAATGTTTAAAAACGAAAGTGATAGCAATCAAAAATCAAATCTCAAAATAAAATTAATTGAAATCAAATCCAATGAATTACAATTATAATTATAAACGGAAATGTCGCCTCTCAAACGCATTCAATCGTTTCAAACGAGCCGTTAGTTCATCACATTAACAAGATTAACCGGCGCATCAAGTTTAAACGGTAGCCTATTATGTCTCCCAGTTGTTGTCTCTCCAATAAATGTCGCCTTAATTTTTTCATCTCGAAATGGAAGCGTGCCACATTTTTGTTTGTTTTCTTTTTTACTCCTCCTCTGTTTTGTCTCGTTTTTGTCTCTGGCCCGGAGTCAATTAGTGGCTTTTAGTTTTCGTTTGAAGCGTGTAATCGACTGTTTAAGGTACCTGTCTCATAACGACCAGTGAATAAGGAATGTGTAATATATGACTTTAGATTGATTGCGGAATAGACACATTTTTGAATGGTATTTTTTTTAATTGAATGTTATGGTACCATATTGGTAAGAGCGCATTTTGCCGTGATCAAGATCCTTTACTTACTTACTTACTTACTTAAGATACTTTGAGTGCTACTTATATTAAAAAGGAAAACATAAATAAAAAAATAATACCGTTTATACCGATTTCCTTATAATTAGTTTTGAGGGTATTTCATGTTCGATTTGTAATTATTATTGTTGTAAGTAAAAACGACTTCCTGATCCTTATTTTTCGCTCCAACGAATAAAAAATTCTATACTCGTAACTTTGGTTAGGGAATTTCTGTATCACGGGCGACGTGGACACACACAAAGACAGACAAACACCCAGTCCTAAAATAAATATTTAAATTCATCGTTTTGAAGTCCGCGTGGTCATAATTAAACCTGTAAGTTATTTTAAAGACTAGTATGGTTGCCGCAGCGCCACATGGGTAGTTTAATTATAATTACAACTGTAAAAATAGATAATTTTAGTCTAAATTGAGAATCGAACGCAGACTGGCTTAGCATTCAGTCACTAAAGTCACTCAAAAGAGTGGTAAAACTATACCGCCGATTCGATCAGGGAAGTGCCACAACCGCCTTCATAATCCGCTGTGAAGCTCTTATGTTACAATTGGACAAATGCAGTTATTAGTTACACCTACAAGCGAGCCACCTTAGTCCTCAGGAGTAGAAACACATTTATGCACGATTTCAAATAGGACTTAAATCCTGTTTGAGCTTTCATGCGGATTGTTATATAACGGGTACTCACGATTAACAATTTTTGATTTTTAATTGCCGATATTTCGAACAAGTTGCATGGCTCGTGGTCATGGCGAAACTGCGATGGCGGGGGGAAAAGTGTTGACAGCTGCTAGTGACAGATTAATCTATCTACCTTAAGTCTAGTTCGTTTTTCCTTTTTGCGTTCCATATCACGACACACAACACTAATTGTATCTTTACGCAATGAACTTTGCACTATTTGTGATTTACATGCGGATGTTCATAAGTTTCAGTGGTTACTGAACACCCGCTAACCGGCATGCTTATTTACAATTAATCTTGTATTAATAAAAACAAAAAGGAGATCGCTTATCTGATATCGTCTGCTGTGTGCGTGTTGCCGCGGCAAATCATTAACACCGGATTTTCGTGAGATCTTGTAAATGTCACGAGTGATTACGGAGGCTGACATTTTTCCCCAGTCTCATTTGTTTATGTTTATGAGATGCTACCGTTTTTGTGGTGTTCTACGGAATTACACGTTTGTTTGATTAAAATTCTCGACTCGTTTGTTATGGTTGTTACCTACTTTTTGAAATGTCAGTTGTTTGTATTTTATTTATGTATACAAAGTGTATTGAACATTTTCTTTATTAACACGTTTCATTTTTTTATTGTTTCCAATGGAAACCTTTCAGAGGTACCTGGTTGTGATAGCGGAATTATGACAGCGATTCCTGGTTGTGTAAAACTTCCACCCCTTAAGAACTCACTAAAAACCTCACAGTGCTATGCTTGTAGAAAATACCAGGACCTCGAAGCACATGCAACTGGTGTTTATTAGCAAGACGATATAATCACCAACAGCAGGCTTCCTGGCATCACCAGCGGCGGTCCGTCCCTACGTCGGTCCCTACCCCGTATTGGACCGCAACCACGACGCTCGACAACGGCTCGAGCTCAGATCTTACCTCTCCTGATTGACGGTGATAGTCTGTAGGTCACCCACGTTGATATATACAGTATTAAAATAATAACCCTTCCTTTTCATATCATGATAATTTCGTAGTTTGCTTGAAAACTTACAATATTTGTACACAAATTGTTGCAACATTATTTGACCTAAGACCTAAAGTTATAACTGATAATAAAATTTCGGCTCCTGTAAAATAGAGGTTTTAAGATGCCACATTGCCTTCTTAAATGGATAATGTATAAAAGCACGGCAGAAACCTTACAATCCTAAGATTTTTCTATTCTATTTTTTATATGGCGTAAGTGAGCACTATGAAAGAAATTTTGGAAATTCCACTCTTAAAGAGCTAAAAAAGTTTTTGTAAAAATTATAGACTTCTGAATAACTAAGCCAGAGACAAAGCTAGTCATATAATGTAGCATCAGTATCTGTATCGAGTGTAGTGAGGCGTACGGACGGAAAGGAAACATTGTTCACGCCAATTGCCTGCTGAAGAAAGTGCGCTTGTTACATCACCAGCCACTTGCACTTCACAGTTGTCGTGCACATACATTTCTTACGATAAAACAACAATAATACAAGAGCATACTAATCCTCAAGAGTAGCAACATATCTTCGTTTTGCACAGATAGGACTTTTATTCTGTTTGAGATTGGATGTGGATGTCTGTTTCAGTGGCTACATAACATTAGGTGGTACGATTACAATGCTCCAATGTTACATGCAACGACCTACATATATACTTGAGGTGGCTATCTTAGTTCTCAAGAGTAGCAATGTATATCTCAGACATCTCAGATAGGACTTTTATCCTGTTTGAGACTGGATGCGGATTTCGGCTACAGTAACTTCTTAATATCAGGTGCCCGCGACACTCTTTTACTCTTCTAACATAAACATCTATGCTAGTAGACGTCAATCCCACTTGTGTGGTCTTAAAATCATTTCCCTGCATTATGAATTTCACAAACAAATTCCTTCTTGTGAAATTTACGAAAACAATCGCTTATTTGTTTTAATTTTAATTCAGTTACGTCGTCTCCTGACAATGGAGCAGAGAGCAAATGACAAATTTCACGTCCCGAAAACGACAGTATGCGACCCGACTAAATCAAAACGGCACAACTTTCAACTATACTAATGCTATCTCGTGGAAATTATGGTCTTCCCAAATCGGTCGGTTGTGAGCCCACCCGGGCGTGAGAGAGTGTATTTGTTTACTTTAATTTTTACAGCGGCCGCGACAGAAACCAGAACAGAAGATGGGCTAATTATAGATCTGTTTTAACCTTACACGTGGGGTCATTGACGTGTAAGAGATATGAGACTCGAACCAATTTTTCTTCTCAAACTAAACACTGAAGTACTAAATCGTACGTAATTGCTTGTTTACGTATTTATGCGAGTGTCGACAATAATTTGAGGACAAGTAATAATGTTTGTGGTAGTTTTGAAATGTTTATTTTACAGATCGATTAATGTTTATGTTCAATTTGTTTCCATTAAATTTTCTAAACAACTAATTCGGTTTGTACCTAATATTTTTTCCTTGCATTAGTTAACCTTTTTTATATGAGAAGAGTAGCAAACGAGCATGCAAACCATCCGATGTTAAGTAGTCGCAGCCCATAGACGTCCACGTACAACCACAAACACGACTGAAATCCTATCTGAGCTCGAAAGTAGACACATTATTACTCCTGAGGACTAACATGGTCGTCTCTCTTTAAACTGTAGCTGGCAACCGCACCTCTCCAAGCAAAACACAAGTAATGCTTTACGGCGGATTATGAAGACAGCGGTGGTACCTCCCCGGTCGAACTATAGTTTTTTTAATATCGTAAATCAGAACTTTGCTTTTTTACTTAATCTACAAATATATTAATTAATCTTCTATCCGTCTATTTTTTGCTATAGGAAAAAAATGAATTATTTTTTTCTATAGCACAATAAGTAGTCATATATATTTGTCTAGTAATTTTTTGGGTTACTATAATAATTATTTGGCGGAAGAAAGCTAAGGAGCAACAAAGACAGAAAATTATCAGTTAAAGTATTATATATGTGCTAGTCAAACCTTCTATATAAGAATAAAATAGAAAAATAAATACCAAATTTATGAGTTTACATATCTACATTTACAAAATCGTTATTTTCTGAAATTTGAAAATAAGGTCAAAATACCAATAAATTAAGTATTAAAATATGGACATAAACAATAACGCATCTATGATAATCTGTGCGAATAGGGCACTCTTTATTATCTGTGTTAGGTTCTATGTTCTCTCTGCTTTTCTCTCGCTCTATGTCGTGTACTGCGACGCATTTTTGTAATAATTTATCTCTAATAAATCTGTGCTAATTATACAATAACTTGTATTATTTTATCATTAAGCAATGTACAGTACAGTAACGCCCCTATTTAAATGTAATATATTTAATAATGAAAAATATTTATACATGAATGCTATTAGCAGAACTATTGTAATATTACTAAATACGAACCTTATCGTAATATAACCAAAAATAAAAAATTTATTGTCGATTAAATAGTGATAAATATGTATATTAAAGTCGTTTTCGCGTTAAACAGACATACAAATAAACAAATGGATAACGTTTTAGTATTACATAATAGTAAGTTAGGTTTAAATAGTACCACGTTTGATCGATGCCGCCGGTGACAAGAGGACTAGTTTATATCTCGCGCAGAGAATTGCGATTGCTATTCAACGCGGGAATGCAGCTAGCGTTCTTGGAACCATGCCGCATGGGCATGGACTCCCTTTAAGTTGTTTAGGTTAGGTTTTTATTATAATTACTTTTAAGATTTTCATGTTAATTATATTCATAATGTATAGTATATTTCCAAAATAGCAAGTCGTTTCAGTTCACGACGACAATGTCCCGTTCACGACCATCCGGTGACCACACGCGGCAGTCATTACACGGGACACTTGTCGCGGATTTACGACGAATTCGCGTAATTCGGTAGAACGTCACGCCTCCCCCGGTGCAGCTCGGGGAAACAGTTTACGACGAATATTGTCACTTTAATGTATTTTCAAATTTATACAGGCTGATTATTTTATGGAAAATTGTATATATATAGTCTTAACTTGCCAATTTTATTAATATACTGTACCCGCGACTCTGCTCGCACTAACATACATAGATATTTCTTTCTACCCCCATTTGATCCTATGAGAGGTAACATTTTCAAAATACCTTTATCAGTGCTTACTTACGCTACATAAAACGCACAGCTAAAGGCCATAAACCGAATAATAAAATTATATAGTTAGGTTCTTTAGCCTAAATGAGCACTAACAAAGGCATTTTAAAAATTCTACCCCTCAGTAGGTAAAATGGAGGAAGGAAAAAGTTAAGAGAAAAGTTAGTATGGTCATAAAAGTGGCGAGTTTACACTAATTAATGTAAGCGAGCATTAATTTTAATTTGCCATCTTATTGAATTTCATTTCATTTAATCGTCATTTCGAAAGACGTTCAATATATGTACGTATCCTATTAAAAAATAAACGATTTACATTTGTAAATATTCTAAACAAAAGGGAATTCATTTTGCAACTAGTTTTTTAAAAGTAACACGCTAAGGAATCCTGTTTGAATGGCAAAAATAAGGAAAGTTTTCAAAACTTGACACGTATACAGAGCACCAGAATGATGTATATGTTCTAGTGATAGGAATCCAGAAGATGGCCGTAAGCTCGTAAATCACAAAGACTTGACAAGTTCATTTGACACAGGTGTACTGTTATTCAGAATCTACTAGTTAAATAGTTTATTATCAAAGTAAGCGAAGATCGTAAGACACTAGATCGCCAAGTAACAAAGTGAAGCAACATCGGGCGTGGTCAAAATTTGGATGGGTGACCGTTGGTGGAAAAATTTTATAATCGCTCGTTTACTACAGAGACCATATTAAGCAGATGCTATCGGTTGCTATCAAGAGATTACAGTCGGTAAATTCTGTCAAAAGTCCTATGTCTCGTTGAAAAATATCCGACAAGTGGGCACTTAGCCATATTCCAATACGCATTGACGCCGCATGGTGGACTATACTTCAGACCTTCCTCAAATCGGTAATTACTTGCAATAAGCACGATTAGCTGTCTCGTGTGCTCAACTTCTTTCTAAAGTTATACTGTGTAATGTTTATTTATCAAGGACTAATTTAAAAAGAGTGCCGAGATTTTTTTCCGCCGGCTTTTTTCTCCCGGTCTACCTTAGCCAACAGGGCGCTCAAAGCCGATGTACCGATTTTACATTGTAAGCTTGACGTTCATTAAATGTATGTAAAATACCTTACAATGAAATGAAATACTTGAAATTGAATTTGAATTTAAGATAACTTATTTTAAGTTGATTTGTAAAATTTCTGTCAAACCGTCGCAACGGAAGAGCTACAGAGCCGGCGTATTAACATTTTGTACAAAAAACGTAATAATATTATGTTAGTAAACCTTCGTACCGTGAAATTTACTTAAGAAATAAAGTAAAGGTAAAAAACGGTCAACAGTCATCGTCACGGCGCGATCACCTGCCTCAATTACCCTAATTGACTTTTTACTTGGGGATGTCTCTGCTCCTAATACCCAGAAAAAAAGATATTACAAGTGTTTCGGTCCCTTTTTATCCTTTTTTGAGTAAAGGAGACGAAAGCTATTCAACTTTTATGATTTTGTATTTGATTTTAAACTAACATCATCGTGGAATTTATAGATTTTACTATATAACTTGTACGAACAATTAACGCTTTTTCAATGCTTGTTGCATGGCTCGTGGTCACGGCTACACTACGTTGATACGTTATGTATATAAATAATGCAATGTTCAGTGCGTAAGAATCACTTGGTGTTGTGTCGTGATATGGAACCCAAAAAACGAACTAGATTAGGTACATAAATTAATCTATCACTAGGATCTGTCAGTTTCTCAGTGTAGGCGTGAGCACGAGCCATGCAACTGGTTCGAGAAATCGCCAATTAAAAACCAAAATTGTTAATCGTGAGTACCCAGAACATTTTACTATTTATTTATTTATTTATTTATTTATAACATAGTAAAATGTAAGCAATGATAGCGATATTGGCAAAATAATCGTTAAGTTAGTACCCAATATATATACTAAAATGTAAGCGATGCCAACGATAGTGATAAGATTCTGACCTAATTCCGAGGTTCCGGAGTCCGAGGTTCGAGTTTCTACTATGCATCCATAGTTTTTTCAAAAATGTTTTAAATGTAAAAATACCGATGCTTTTTTTACTCCAAGCAAAGCAACTGGTTCGAAATACCGTGATATCGTGAATACCCGGTACATAGTATAATGTAAATTTTTTATAACATTAGTTTATATTCATATATTAATATTTTCTCAAAATATGTCAGTGGTGTATATCGGATCAACATTTACAAACATCATTTGAGTTACAACCGTATGTAGTACTAACAATAAAACATGGCAGAGCGCTACAAGCAAAAACCCGGATAGCCCACTTGTTAACTCCGAAACAATGAGCGGAATTTGGCAAACGTCTGACTTTTCGAGTACTTTCATAACTGATTCGCCTTCCAAGTAGAGCGTGAATGCAATTAAAAACTGCTGCTCCGGTCAACGGCAGCAAATAATGCTATAATAGACAACTGTCACATAGTTGTACGTACGAATTAAACTGCGGCGGTGGCTTTGTCGTGCCGCCAATCAAGATGGCGGCGAGATGAAAGGTGCCGCTCGTGTGAAGCGACGTGAAATGTCACCACGGTCGATCAATTAACGACCATCGGCGTTATTGATACCCCGTAGCTTATTTGACTCCTTGGCGTGGTACAAGTTAATGAATGGAAACGATTCTTGCAGGCAGTGGTAAAAGTTATAAGGTAAGTGCGTTTCTCCCTTGGCAGTGGTATAAGTATGGAAGCGTGTCTCTCTTAGCAGTACCTAGTAAGAGTTATAAGACGAAACCATGTCATAAGTGGCAGCGGTTCAAGTTATAATATGAGAGCGTTTCTCTCTTGGCAGTGGTACAAATTATAAAATAAGAGTTACAATTTATATGATGTAAGCGTTTTCTCTTAATGCCAGTATAAGTTATGAGACGTAAGCATTTCTTTCATGAAATACTGATAACGAAGTGATCTTATAAGGATTCCTATAAATGAGACAATAAAAAACGGAGGCGTTTTAATATATTCCTTTAGTTTATCCCTTAAGGTGTACTAATGTGTCCCTAAAAATGCGTTTTCTATTACACCATATGAGTAGGTTTACCTCTTAAGGCCCGCCAATGGATATTTCCCTCAAAAACGCATTTTTTTGTTACACCATATAAGTCTATTTATTCCTTAAGGCGTGTTTGTGGGTACTTCTCATAAAAATAGCCTATAACTTGTACCATAAACAGAGTCGTCCGTCGTGGAAACTAGGCACAGGTGATACAAGCCGCCATAATGGGCGTAACAAATCGCTTAAGGTCCTTACACATGCGACGTCGACTCAGTTAAGTTTAGACCTGACTCTGCAAGTTCTAGGGTCCCATGAGGAACGAGGATATGATGCACGATTTCAGTGTTCAAACGATATATAGGATATTTGGTAGAATTACAGTTTGAGCGGGGAGGTACCACCGCCATACCCAACTCCTTGTATCATAGTGTCATTGTTGTCTAATATTCAAGCTTACACATAAGACTTATATATATCGACAATAGATATCTAATAGAACATTATTGATCTAACATCATATCTGTTTTAGGTAGAGCTCCGCTTTTACATTCATAACTTCGATTATATAAAAAAACCAAACAGGCTTCAAACCACCCAATGCAAACAGACCCTTATCTTATTTAAACTCAATCGTTTCTTCAACTTTGCATACAAACTGTGAAAAATAACACGATTCCAAGAAACCAATTTGATTATAATTTTAGTAACAATCGTTTCACTAATTTTGTATATGCTCTATTAAATTTAAATACATAGATATAGAATTTACAAAAATACTCAATTTTTTCACCCAGTGCAGACAAAGCCTTGTCTTACGCAATAGTTTTTTTTAATGTTGCATACTCACTAAGAAAATTAAATAAAAAATTGATATCCAAAAGGTCGAACACGCTGCAAACCGCCTAATGCAAACAGAACCTTATCTTATTTAATTACAATTGTTTCTTTTATTTCTTTTATGTAGGTTCTCTAAAATACTATGTCAAAGAAAATTAAATTAAAAGATTTGAAATTCAAATCATTATAAAATGTAATATCAAAGATGTGGATTAACAAAATCAAAAACGCTTCAAACCGTCCCATACAAACAGAGCCTTACCTTATTTTACACAATCGCTTCTTTAATTTCGCATACCCACTGTGAAATTGAGATTTAAAGATATGGGATTCTTCACGACGTTTTGCTGTTGTGAACTGCTGTTTTGTTTTAATAGGCTTTTATAGGCATTAAGACTCCTCTTAGAATGCGATTAAAGGTTTCGACAGGCTTCTTGGTCTAGTGAACTCCTTGAGCCACTATTTGTAAATGATAAGCTAATGGTTTGAAACGACTCCGGCTCCATTTGCTCCATTAACTTAAGTTATTATTTGTAAACGCGTTTTTGCCTGCGACTTCGTTCGCTTATTACATAAATTGACATAATTCATTTATTTGTTAACCGATTTAAATGAAAAAGCACTAAATGTTAAGTGAAGCCCATTACAATATAATCTTGAAGACTGCGTTCAAATCGGATAAGCCGTTTCTGAGATTAGCGTGCACAAATATATAGACAAAATGAAACATTATTTTGAGTTGTCTTGCCTACAGAAAGGCATCCTATTATGATTTTTTAAATATATTTTCCATGTACAAACAGTGATCACTTACAGTTTTATTATATATATAGATATATGTAGATTTTGTTTTCAAAGACGGAGAAGAGGTGTATTTTGGAGTTTCTTTCGTCAACTCTTGTCCAAAACAAAACACCTGATCAGACGGTGGTTTACTGACGTTCAAAAAGAGTTCTGTTAAGGATCTACTTTGAATAAAAATATTTAGATATTGATTCCAATCCAAGACAATTTTTTGGATGATAAACACAATTATTGGTTCTGTGTAAAGTTATCTATTTAAGTATGTATTTATTACTTGTCTTTCCGCTTTAGTACAGGTACCAGATTATCATGTATCTAGGTAATCTATAATCAGATAGCGGTCTTTTGACCATATGTTTCATGTCTGAATATTGGGTGTGCTTGTAATAACTAAAATTGATTATTAATTATATGAACTTTTATAGTCATCAAACACAAGTTTTACAAAAATTAAACATAGCAAACATTTTGTAAAACAAAATATGATAGCATAAAATGTATGGAAATACAACACAGCAGAAAAAATGAGAGAGAAACGACTATTACAATTTAAAATATTTCAAATATTTTCTAGAACAAAATGTAACAGCAGAAGAACATATAAAAACACAACACACCCGGAAAAAATATGACATAAAAAATTGTTAAGGTTTTTTAAGGCCTTCGACTATAGAATCTTAAGGGTTGGATTTCTAACGTTATGGCTGCGAATACCAAAAGATAATTTTAAGTCCAAATACAACATCAAATGCAATTGTGTCAAGAGACAACAGTGATATAAATGTAAAAACAAAACAGAACATGAAAACACAACACAACAGAAAAAATAACAGACAAATGATGACAATATAAAGGTGTTTCAAACTATACAACTATGAAACCTTAGAAATGTATTTAAGTTTTTCTTCTTATTGTGTCTCTTCACTACTGAAGGTTTTTCGTTAGTTCCTTAAACCTCTCTCTATCCATTTAAGTTATTTCACTATAAATCCTTAAAAATATATAAGAATTTCATTTTTAACTTTTCAGCTGCGGATCCCTAAAAAAATTCAATGTCGGAACACAACATCAAACGCAATTGTGTCAAGAAATATTATAGATGTGAAATAAATTAAGAGCAGAACTAAATATAAAAACACAACAGAAAAAAAAGACAGACAAATGTTGAAATTACAAAGGTTTTTTAAGCTATACGACTATAGAAATAAAATAATAATAAGGCTATAGAGATACAAAACTAATTTTTTATTGATTGCCATTAGATGCAAGCCAGGGCGATCACAAGCGATACCGACCTCACCATCTCGACGGTAATTATACGTCTATATAAATGAAAATGTCTGTCTGTCTATTTATCCCTTACTACACAATTCATCCCGTCAACATGAAACTTGAAAGTGGTAAGTACTCCCGAGGAGATTTCCGGCATTGTACATTTATCCTGAGATAGGGTCAATTCAGTATGAAATAACAGTAATAATGATTTTCTAAAAATATGTAAGACATACACTTAAAATTAACACAATAAAATACCTTTATTTAAAAAAAAAAAACTTTTCATTAATAAATAAATGTGCCAGTACTTAACATAAATTAAGTGATTTTCCTGAAGCTCTGGAGCCCATTGTAAGATCAAACTTGTATTATGGGTTCCAGCACTTCCAGCTGAAATACATAAAAGTGCTTAGTAAAGACGGTCCTATTTGTAATTATTATGCAGCAGTTCAATAAGGGATAAAAAATGCTAAACTGCTGTATTCTTATAAGGTCTTAAATAGATAGGTAATAGGTCTTTAATAGGTAATCTTATTCTTAGTGTTAATGTGTGTGTGTTAATAAGTGTTTCCATGTTTGTGTGTTTGTGTGTGAGAAAGAGAAATAAAATATAAGTATATCGATTTTAATAAATATGTAAGTTATAATAAAGTTTTTTTTAAGGTATAGTAAGAATGCAAAGCGAGAACGAAGTTCCTTCCATTAATTAAAAAGAACGACCCAACCAAATTGTTTACGAATGCTTTGAGCCCAGTTGATGCAAATGGAATTTCTTCCTTCGACGAAGGACCTCCCTCCACCGTCGACGACGGATCTTCGCCTTCGACGAGGGACCTTCACCTTCGATGAGGAATCAGCGGCTTCGATAAGGGATCTCCGCGTTCGACGAGGGAGTTCCGCCATCTACGAAGGACCTCCACCTTCGATGAGCGATCTCCACCTTCGACGAGGGATGTCCACCATCGATGAGGGGTCTCCTAAGTCAACTCCGCTTTCGCCAAGGAATCTCCGCCTTCGACGAACCATGCAGTAATCATAAGCAATTATCTATTTCGTCATTAAATACATTTGTAGTTATAAATAGCACCATTGTAAATCGTAATGTTAACACGACCTCGTGTCGTGCGTGATATAAAAATAAAGATGCATTCCATAGAACAATTTGTAAGCAATACCTACAGTAATTACTTACAACTTTGATATTCATTGATTAATGGATGTTATTCATTAAAATTGACACCAGATTAATGCTGACCTTAATAGAGCCTTGAAATAAAAATGTTTAATTGAATTTTAAAATTGTTCATTGTTTTTATGATAGGAAACAAGTACACCATTTTTAAGAACAAACTCTTGCATCATAAGTCAATCATGTTTGAATATTATTTATATATGTATATTAAGAATTCCTTAATATCAAAAACTAAATAATTATTTTGATTGCTGAATGTTTGTTCAATATTATCAAAAACGTCACGTACATTTGAGAAATAACTTAAAATTTATTTAATATAATAATTTACAGACATACAGAATAGTTTATCACCACTTAAACTAAATGTCTCAGGACATAAAAAAATCAATAACGAATAATCAACGAAGTTCCGGTTGGTAGTAGAGAAGCTGGAGGCGCGCAACGCAGTCAACTTTAACTCGTTTACTGTTTGCGTGCCCATCGTGACCTATCGACCTTCCTGAAGGAGGAGCTGTGGCCGAAGCGGGTTGTTTTCCGCAAATTCTGCGGACGTCGCCGACTTCCGGGAGTCACTGATCCCGTACATCACGTTGTCAACAAACCGTGATTTAGTTATAAGAATT
>DWON01004659.1:0-15954 GCA_018251015.1 Phocides pigmalion okeechobee | reverse complement strand
ATATAGTTTTATCATTGAGAGTCAAATATCGACTAATTACATTTAAAATTGCTAAATTAATACAAAAGTAAATAATATTGATTATTAATAATTATCAATTATTATTAATAATTATAATGTATAGATCAACTACAATATGCCATATCTGTTGTGGGACTATTGAGTAGTTTCTAACATAAGCCTGCAGGGTAAGAGAATCACATAGCGTGACGTATAATTTTATGACGCTCTTATATGCCGTCTAATCTACATTTATTTGCCGTATACTGATAATCTTTATACGTATAACATTATAACAAGTTTTTTTTTACTTTTTCGAAGCTATGTTATTATTTAATTTACTCGATATTAATTTTTTGGTTATCTTTGGTTATAATTTTTTTCAATAATGGTTAAGATGTTTCACATTCACTCAGCATACCGTGATGATTCAAATATATGTCGATATTCGGATTAGCAATATTTTTTCAACGGAATATGACAATTTTATAACAGCGGCATATGCATTGCATGCTTGCATGCATCGCATCAAACAGGAGAAGTCCTATCTGAGCTCTTACGCAAGTGCGTTGCTTCTGAGTACTAATATGATGTCTCGGTTACAAGTGTGGCCGGCGGATGCCAGCGGAGTACGTTTGTATCTAGACTATCGACCTGTCCTGTAATCTAACTAGTAATTCCTTATTTACAACACTGCTGTGAATTGCGCGGCGCAACGCCTTGTACACACCTGTGTTGTACGTACAAATCTGTATGGATTACGGGCGAACAAAAGTGCTGTGTTTACGTCAGCGCTGCAAGACTGGGGGCAGATACATCGTGTGTGTATTCGTAGATGATACATGTATTATAAAAATAATACATGTATCATCTACGAATAATTAATTAATTAAAAATATAATATTTCTGTGAATGGTCGGCATATCTTCCATTTAGAGAAATATGCTTCAGTTTTGTGCCGTAATGCTGACCCGATCTAATTTTTTGAGCGCCGCAGTCAGTGTTAATCTTGTAGTCACAGCCCCTATTATCAAATCTACTTGCTAATTTAGAATTACAAGTTAGCTAACAGCGCATTATATAATCTTATTGAATTACATAAAGTAGCTCGTAAACTCGGTGTACCGTGTAATTGCAATTTAATATTATCTGATGAATAAATTTTGGTATATACTTATCTTAAGTACATTGAAATACATAATGGATTTGTAACTAGCGGACAGTAGATAATGTATTATTGTAGAATAGTACTGGATGTCGTTTATAACTTGCTCTATAAGTTGGTTCAAATGAATTTATTTATTGTTAATTAATGCATTGCGATATCAAAATATCAACCGCCGTTTAGATCATTTTACAGTTGAATATAGACTCTCCCTTGATGATTAAGTATAAACGTCTATAGCCGATTATTTAATTAAACGGAATAAATTGTCATTTCGAGTGTTGCCATTTTTTGATGAAATAAAAATAGTGCTATGGCAAAATTATTTAGGTATTCCACTTATTCCAGGTTAGTTAAATAAATTATTATATCATATTCTAATTTTCGTAAAACTCGTAGTTCCCGCCGTAAGTATAATATTACTACTTGATAAGTAGATTGCAAGATTTAGAACATAAACAAACAATATATTTTAATAGAAATTTACTCTAAATCGGAAAAATCATCTTTGCTGTCAATTAAAATTAAATTAACCCACTTTCAACCTTTGAGCTAAATCTTGGCACTAAAGTTTGGTTCCTGTAACGTTTACCCATGCAGTCATCAATAAAACTTGTTACATTGTAACAGCACGAGGAAATAGGGTAACACGCGTTTTTTTAAGTCTTGAGACCGATAAATACACCGCCTTTTTTCAACCGGTCAACGTTAGCTAAGAGGACACTCAAAAGCGATGAAATGATTTTGCATTGTAAATTTGATATTAATTAGGTGGATGCAAATAATCAAATAATGTATTTGACTTTGAAAAGAGATTTAATATACGGTATAAAGTTTCAAGGTTCAAATATATATATTTATGATATATGATGATTTTCACATAGACGAAAATCCATCAACTTTGTTATCTCTTAAATGTTAAAACGTATCAAACGACGTACTTCTAATCGGAACTTATTTTTTATAAACAAGTAATAAAATCGTATATTTAATAAGATCGATTAATAAACTGTAAAAAAATCCAACTTTCCGCCATCATCAGGAAGGTTACTGGGGCCTCGAGCGTGGCGGCTGCCGGCGATGCGAGTGCGGCGCGGGCGCGGCCGCGTGCGACCCGGTGAGCGGGCTATGCGCGTGCGCTGCCGGCGTGGGCGGGGCCAAGTGCGACCGGTGCTTACCAGGCTTCTACGGGTTCAGCGCTACGGGCTGTTTGCGTAAGTGTCTTGGTACATTTGTAACGTTAACGTTGATAACTATAGGACGTGATTCCCGCCAAATTAAGGCATCAAGGCAAGCGTTGTGTTCTCTGAAGCCCTTCAAAGATTACAGGATGCGGAACACGAGTTACAATCTACGTGTTCATCTGAAAATAGCCTGTTATACTCTGCCAAGCCAAGGCCTCAAGGCACACTGTGTTCTCACGAGCCTGCCAAAGAACCTGGGATGGAGTTACTCCAGCTCTATCCAAATGCAGATAAGAGCTTGAGAAAGCGCCGTCGTGATTGTGGAAAAATGCTAAAGCGTACGCGTGTAGCGTGATACTGAATAAAGGCGTTCATAGAAACAACATGGGGTTTTAATTATCAGAAGTTCGTTATACCCACTCGCTCGACCCCGTGACCGAGTGGTACCTATGATGGATTTACCCATGTATAAAAAGATTTATACGATTTTCTCATAAGTTTATGTATCAGGCTAGCATGTTTTAGTAATACATTTTGAGAAGAAATGAAGCTTGGATGTAACGTAATCGGGTTTAGAGAGTTAAAAAAAGTACCCTAGTGGTTAAGATTATGGCTTATGGTACGTGTTTTCCAAAGTTGTATGTGTTTTCAAAATTCATTATCACTTTCTTGTTCGACGTAGGAAATAGTTTGCGAAATCCTGCATACTTAAGAGTTCTAGGGTTCTCAAAATGTAAAGTTTATCAATCTGCACGTGACCAGCGTATATTATGCTCTAAAGCAGATTAGTGCTGAACACTCTTTCTAAGTACAGATTTCATAATCATGATGTGTGTAAAGTTATGCATTAAATTTACAATATTAAGTATTATTTGCTTACAGCGTGTCCAACCTGCACGGACGGAAAAGTGTGTTCTACGGTGAATGGTCTCTGCGAGTGTCCCGCGCGGACCCGCGGGCCAGGCTGCAGTCACTGCGCCAAGGGATACTGGGACCGCGCCGCCGGCTGCAAGCCCTGCAATTGCAGCGCTGCCGCGATATCGGGTACGTTAAATGGCCTTATAAATTCAAAGTATTTATTTCATTACGAATTATATTTAATGAATTATGTCACAATTTAAAATATTCTGTTCGACTTTGAACACTCCATAGGCCAAGCTTGACCGGAGAACAAGCCGATGGAAAAATACTCGGCACTCCTTTAAATAATGATAATAAATTTATGTCATAGGCATTTATACATATGTATATGATAAGGTTGGCAGGCTTTATGTTCATAATGTATTGCAGTGCAGTTAGGCTTAAACCACATTGTAACTTCAACGCTAGATTAGGAAACATAATTTTAATCTGAATTTTATAATTTGGTAAACATAAGATTATTGATAGTTACGGCTACGTTTTATTACTAGTATTAATTTTTCCTGTACATAATGTAGTTAAAAGTATAGGGGATCGCCGAGGACGATAAAATTGTGGTACTACATTACTTACAAATAATTTATATAACCCACGCAAACATAAATGCGTGCTCGCAAACATGCACACATTTATTAATTTCTACTACTGGCACGTACTTATTTACAACGTGTTGAAGTGAACAAAGAACTTGTAGGGTACCAAATCACCACTATGCCAAATCGCAAACAGATTTTCAGTTTGCTCTTTTATATGGCAGACACGTGCGACCCGGTATCAGGCGAGTGTAAGTGCCGCACGGGGTGGGCCGGCGCGGCGTGCGAGCGGTGCGCGGACGGGCACTTCGGGCCGCGCTGCCGCCCCTGCCACTGCCACGCCGCGGGCACGCGCTGCAACAGCGACGTGTGCCCGTGCGACGCCCAGGGCCGCTGCCCGTGTAAGGTGGGTTTTAAGTTTCAATATCTGTAGCACGAGAAAATATTTATATATTTGCATTTGTAAAACAAAGGAGATTTCTGAAAGCGAAAATATTTTTATACGAGTTAAATGTTATTATTCCTAAATTCACTCCATTAATAAAAGCTACGTGAATGAATAGCGACTACAGCAAATGATTTTTAAATTGACTCATATGATGTACTTGTAGGCGAATGTGGTAGGCGACAAGTGCGACCAGTGCCTGGAGGGAACGTTCGGGCTGTCCGAGGACAACCCCGTGGGCTGCACCGCGTGCTTCTGCTTCGGGCGCAGCGCGAAGTGCACGCAGGCCGAAGTCACGCGCGCGGCGCTGCACGCGCCCGCGCCCCGGCACCTGACGTTGCTTCGATCTGACAGTATTACTTCGGTAAGTTAACTTTTAGTGCGATGATATTGAAAAATCATTCAGTTTTTTTTTCTTTTCGTACGCACCAGTCTACATTATAATGCATTCAAATAAATCTTGCCACTCTATCTTACACTGCATGTGTAAATTTGAAGTAACTATGACGGGATTAAGAATATTACAAAGTTAAAAATGCATCTTCTATCTTGCGCCTTAAAAGTGAAATATCCAAAAAAAAATATGCTATTGCTCAATCGTGCTATATAAAGAAGCTACTAATCTGGATTCTAGGTTCAAGCGGTCCTGGGGCGTGTAGGGATATTAATTTTATATTATCTTTATTAGTTTATTTTATTTTGTTTTGTGAGTTATTGTACATGATATTACACAAAAAACGTATATAATAAAAATGTAGTACAAATATATGTATGTAATCTAGAAAATTGTACTGTCAGCTGGTTTTTCAATTAATCATAGCGATATCTATTTGTCACAACGTCAAAGAAGTTTAACTTCAACTGTCGTTACATACAAGTATTTCGTCATACACCAGGTTGACCAGAACTCCCTGCTGGCTGTCCACACGAACTCACCAGACGCGACCATCTCCGTCCCCTGGCCGCCAGTGCCGGTGTACGTGGAGCTCGGGGAACTGTTCCTGGGGGACCGTCTCTTGTCGTATGGCGGAGCGCTCAGATTCAAGGTGGAAGAGGAAGGCGGCGAGCCCCTCCTTCCCGAGTTGCTGAGCAGGTTCCCACTGGTCAGGATGTACGGGCCGCATGCCATTGTGCTGGATTATTTTGAGGTAATTTCTAAGCATCAACTTTTCGCCCATTTGTGTCCAACTAGTATTGCAACAATTTATGTGAAAGTATTATAAGTTTTCAAACAAAACACACGAAATCACGTTTAAAAAAATTAAAACTCTATATCTCGAATGGTTTTCTGGGACTTTTTCCAATCTGGCTTTTTATGGTACCGACGAAGCAAACGAGCAATTATATCAGTGGATGGTAAGTAGTCACTGCGGCTCGTATGCGTCAGTAAAACAACTGCCGTTTTCACCGACCGTAAAGCGATCCTCCCCAATCGAGAAACAAGAGTTCCTTCAGGGCGATATATAAGAGGAATGTTGGTACCTTACCCTCAAACTGTATTTGTATCACTTGTCGGGTCGAATATCGATGACTTTTAATCCTTTCAAAAGGTAAAGCGAAACTTAACTATAGCTAAGAAAGTTGCATAATATTTAAGGACTAAAAGATATATTTTAACTTCTCCTTCGTATGTAGAGAGTTCCAGCTGTAAACGGTACCCACGTGGTGTTCCTCCACGAGTCCTTGTGGGAAGTCCGAGGGCAGAGCGCTGCGGCGTCGCGCGGCGTCCTCATGCACGTGCTGCAAGCGCTGGAGCGGATCCAGGTCAGGGTTTCCACCAGGGAACCTGCTGGAGACGAGCCGTTGCACGTATTGTGAGTACAAAGAGATGATTTTTTTTTACATATGAAAAGAAGCGAATATTAATATATGTCGTAGAGCAAAATGGAACGTCAAGTCTGAATAGACTTGGGTGTATTCGGAGTCTGTGGTTGGCAGCACTATCCAAATTTTCAGGTTATCTGTGTTCATTTGGTTTTGCCGCGAAAACGGAAAAAGACAGTCGGACAAACTGCCGTAAAACAGTGCGGTCACTCAATAAATATTAAAAATATAGGAAGTGCACATTATGTTACCAGTTTCAGTCCGACTTCACCGCGTTTGAATAAAAATAATGTCTAATTTGTAATGTATAATTAAATAGTTTAAAATTAAGTCTTGCTTCGGCTTCTCACGATGGACGGGAAGTGGCCAAGTAATAGTTACCCACACAATCATTCAATATAGATATCGCTTCTTTGCTTCAATAACGTGTTATCTCAAAAATCAAAATTTGGACAATAGAGCATTTTTTTACTTACAAAAAATTATTTAACTTAATTGTGTATTTTTTTAACGTTTATTGTAGATTACGTACAAAAATTTAACACCTTAGCTATCTCAAATCAAACACGGAGATTTCAATTATCAAATAAAATAAAAAACTTGAGGTTTCAAACTTGTCACGTTATAGAAGCAAATATGTAATAAATAAGTAATAATATGTAAAATATGTAATAAATATGTTATGCTAAGATTAAATGATTCTTTCTTTTTTCTTTCAAGTGAACGTGTAATTTATTTTCTACCACTACTACAATACTATAATATATCTGCTATGAAAATACCGTAACATGTCACGTTCTACAAGGAAACAAGTTTAAATTGTTTATTAAATAAACATAGCATAAAAAGGTGTATCGTAAAAGCAACGGTTAGTTAAATGATAAATTCATATAGGACATGACACAGGTTCGCAACGACTCCAGCTCCACTTGCTCCATTAATTTAAGCTATTATTTGTAAATGAGATTTACAAAGATTTAAAAGAGTTTGGGGTTTCTTTAGCCGCCTCTTCTCCAAAACGAACATCACGAGTCATCGATAGTTCCTTGACGTTCAAAAAGAGTTCTGTAAAGAGTCTACTTTGAATAAACATATTTTGATTTTGATTGAATCTGCTGACACCTTCCACTTGAAAAATAGCTAAACTGCTGACAGATTCACACTCTAGTTGTGTTAAGGTTAATTAGTGTATTTTATATTTTGTGACTGTTTGGTTGTGTTTGGATGTTGGAGGGCAGATATTGAATATTATTAAGTTTGCGAATCCGGGCAATCGCTCAGATCTATGCTGGCGATAAATAGTTAAGTGGTGGTTACATAAAAATGAAAGGAAACAAATGGATTTTGATGTTTTATGTTGAAAAAGTAGCAAACGAGCGTGAAGGTTATGGACTCTACAGCCAATGGACATCTGCATCCAACACCAAACAGGACTAAAGTCCTGCCTGACGTCGTGCATAGATGCGTTACTACTCCTGAGGACGGAGATGATCGCCTCGCTTATAAGTGTAGTTTGCAATGGCATCTCTCCAATGTAAACACAATCATCACCATCGAGAACGTCCCAGCCTCTCTCGTCCCAGCGTTTCTTTGCCCACTGTTAAATGGGGGAACTCTGAATAATCCCTCCGGCATGTTCAACTCTTGCTGCGTCCGCCAGTCGCCAGCTAGTTGCACAATTAATACTTCACGGCAAATCATGAGGGCTCCGATGGTTCCTCTCTGCTCGAACTAAGTTTTACTAATTTGCAACGTATCGTGCACGGTTTTTCTCTAGACAGTGATGTTACTATTCCACACGTTGCAACTTAGAAATAGGAGGCAACGACAATAACGGCATATTTTAATTTCACCAGAGTGCTCCACATATCCCTAGAGACGGCGGTGCCGGGGCTGGCGCGCGGCGCGCCGGCGCCGGGCGTGGAGCGCTGCCGCTGCCCGCGCGAGTACGCGTCGGGCTCGTGCGAGCGCCCCGCGGCCGGCTTCTGGCTGCCGCGCGCGCCGCCGCGCCTGCACTTCGCGGGCGGCACCGTCGTCATACAGCTGGCCGCCGCCGCCGCGCCCTGCCGCTGCAACCGCCGCTCCGACACCTGCCACCAGGATACGGGCCATTGCTTGGTTCGTACTGAACGTGATGACTAATAGGAAACATACTCATCAAGTGTTTTGTGAGTCGTCATGAGTACAGAGTTGATTACAGATTTCGGGTGCTAACCATTTACCATTAGGTATACTGTCTACTTGTTTGCTACTTCTATTGTATAAAAACGATTTAATTGCCATTTTTTTCTACTATTTTCTATATTTTTTACTATTTTTTTTATAATTAGTAAGTAGGTATATAGTACGAAGTGGTAGATGCATTGCCATTCCTAAGGAATGAGAATTATAATGGTCGTAATTACTTCACAATTCATTAAGCGATATTTTAAATGTATCAAAGGCATGCTGTGCCTACCTATAATTAGGATTATATGTGACCTGCTTGTAAAACTTTTGTTAATGCTATTTTCTATCTTTTGAAATGCATGTAATTCTATTGGTGCCCCGCCCCTATCGTGTAATCTAACCACATATTATTGAACAATCTAAAATTGTTTGGTCTTGTTATTTTTCCGAACAGAACTGTCGGAACAACACGGGAGGGCCCCAGTGCGAGCGCTGCGCCGACGGCTACTTCGGCTCGCCAGACGTGCCCGGCGGCTGCCAGCCCTGTCCTTGTCCCTCGCGGGCGAGATCCAATGCTGCGTCCTGCTCGCTCACAGGCGCTCGTCTGCACTGTAACTGTATTGCTGGTAAGTTGTAAACATTTCCAAGGTTTCATTAGGTAGGAGAACTATAGTTCGACCGGGGAGATACCACCGCCGCCTAGCTGACATCATTTAGTTTGCATGCTCGTTTGCTACTGTCCGGACAATAAAAAAAATTAAATCGCCATGTGCTATTACTGTAAAATTTCAAATTTCCATTAGCCGCAGTGACCACATACCATGGGGTGGACTGCATGTTCGTGTGCTTATATATAGTAACAAAAATTTCGTAAAAGTTCGAAGTACACAAAATTAAATATAATATTAAATAAATGTGTCATATTATCATTTCCCAGGCTACACGGGCCAAGCCTGCGAGCAATGCGCGTCAGGCTACCGTCGGGTATCAAACGGAACTTGTGTATCCTGCGGCTGCGACCCGCACGGCGCGCAGTCGGCCGCATGCGACCCCCGCGGCAAGTGCCGCTGCCGGCCGCACGCCGCCGGCGACCGCTGCGACCTCTGCGCCGTGCCACGACATTACCTGACACAGGACGGTTGCAAACGTAAGTTCATGATCTACATTTCACTGAATAATTCAATTACATGCAATTAACAAATTAACAAGAACAATAGTTTAAGATTTAACACTTTGATTCCGGCGCGCATATATCGTATCAAGTCAACGTTACGGGACGCGGCACTAAACTGGAGGTCTTTTCTTTAGACTGGAGATGCGCCGACGATTTACAGAAATGTTGCATTTCTTAGCATCTGTATAACTTTTACGAAAACACATACGTTGCCGCTTGCAGTGACAATGTAAACGCCTAAACTTGTACGTACTTGTGTTTGCCCGTAATCCATACAGATTTGTACGTACTTGTGTGTACATGACGTAAGCGCGTTACGCCGCAGAACACACAATAGTTTTTTCAAGCCGCAAGGAAAATATTTAATGAGTATTTTAATTTCAAGCGATTTGTACTTTTTTCAATAGGTTTTTAAAGGTGGTAGAGCCGTTAGAGTTGGCCCGGGGCGGCACCCCCGCCACCCTCATAACCCGCCATAAAGCAACATGCTCTTCATGCATTGTGTTTCGGTTGGGGAGATGTGGATGACGGGTACACATTATTGGAGGCGACCATCTTAGTCCTCAAGAGTAGGAACGCATCTGCGTCCATCCTTAAATAGAACTTCTGTTCTGTTTGAGATTGGTCGTGGTTGTCCATGGGCTGTAGTGACCACATAACATCAAGAGGCCTGCATGTCCGTTTATTACTGTTTCATTATAAAAAAACACGATAATTTATTTTCCGCGTTATACATCTGAAACACAACGTTACTACTTTCTGTTTAATACTAATTTATATTATAGCTTGGCTTAAATACAATATATAGTGCCAAGTTACACTGTATCTCATTAGTGAGTTGTTTTCCATTGAATCACAGTTTTACAAATGGGAGTTATACTCAGCTGGAAAGGGTTGTCCTTTTAACAGTGGCTCGAATGCGCTGTTATTGTGCAGCCAAATTGATGTAGAAATTTCAGATGTATAAAAATAATTTTCTGAGATACGTAGCATTTTTTATTTTGAAAATGTAACTCAAGGGTCAACAAAGATGGCGTAAACAGTAATTGTCAAAGATAATGTATCTTTTATTATATTAAAATATGTATTTCTCCTTTGGTGTCAATTAGAATGTAATTTATTTGTGCTTTTTAATTTTTACTTTGCAGTGTTTAATTTCGTTCTTGTTGTTTTGATACTCAAAAAGAAAATTATTTCCTTTCCAAAAAAAATATATGAAACCTTAATATTTTAGTAAAATATTAATGAAATAATTGGTTGTTTAGTGTCGACTAGACTAGAAATTTCTTATATCTTAAATAAATTGTAACGCTTTATTATGTTTTTTTTGTTTATATTAAATAAATATATTTTATTCATTGGTTACATTTTCTCAAATCTGATTATACATCAATACGCCACTAAATTTATGTTTGGTCACGCCTGAAATATCCTTCAAGAATAAACGAAGAATCATAAAAAAATCACGGAGTAAAACAAACATTCCGAAAAATCAAAAATAATCCATATTTTTGAAGTCCGTTAAAAAGAAAACCAATAAATATTTTTTTTAGAAACTGTTTCCTTTGATTGCACATTTGTGTAACAAATGTATAGGCTGAAATTCAGATCATTTTATATAGTCACCTGGGAACAGATCCTATGAACATAATCTGGGGTTTATTAAGCAGGTACGATGCTCAATCGATATTTATTATCATATTTAAGTCTCGACGCAAAAAGCGTTTTGTAAGTGTCTCTTTTGTAAGTTGTTGAAGGTATGTAAGCAATTATGTATGTTACAAAACCTGGGAATCTATTACAATTAACTGAATAGATGACTACTCACAAATTTACACCAATGATAACCTGTTTGAATTCATTACAATTTTTTTAATAAATAGATTATATACAATGATTAGAACTCGATGATGCAGCAGGTGAATTATTGACGATAAATTGGTTACAGATTCTAAGTTGTATGTGAGTAGTATTAAGTCGGGTGATTTTAATTTTTAATATAATAATAATCTCAGAAGACACACAAATCATAATAGATGCGTTTATACAGATTTGGTATTTGATGGCACTAAAATTGATGGTTACCTATAGATGAATCAACATCACTCATATTGATGCAGTAGGGTGGGTAGGCCTCCGGAGTTCTTGCTTCTAGACTTATTTTGATAGATAAATTGTGCGGATAGTGGCGCACTTTCAGTCAAACTTAGCAAGAGATTTCCGATTTTCATGACCGATTTCTTCTCAAATAAAACTTTGTGAAACGCTGCGCACCGTGGGTGAAGTGAGCAGCGGCGGCCATCTACGCACTTATAAATGAATCTATCGTCATTAATGCCACTTTTACACTAATGTTATTGATGACTAATATGACTGATATTTCTAAAGGATATTCATAAGTTTTGATGAAGGGAGAAGAAAACCAAATTTGCAGTAGGTACTCCAAACTTCAAGTACTATGTTTACTAAATTTGAACAAACATATGTCTTGAATTTCAGGGTATTTGCTGTCAAATCTTTCTTTCTACAATGAACTATCGTTCTGTGCACTCGACTATTCCAAGAACAAGAAAGAAGAAACGAGTGACAGAAAATGTTTTGCCTTTCAGGTTGTTTATTTTTTAAGAGTTTTAAAAATATCCAACCTGAAAGTCTTAATATTTACTGTCAAAGAATCCCTCGACGAAGTTGCGGCGTGCCGGCGATTTGATGACTATGTAAGAAGCAAATAATGACTTTGAAACCTTGGCTCGTGGGATCCGCGTGCCAGAAAAATGTTCAAATAAATAGTATTACGTTTGATCGACTCCGACGGTGACATGTGGGCTGGTTCATATCTCGCGCGGAGAATTGCGATTGCTATTGAACGCGGGAATGCACCTAATGTCCTTGGAACCATGCCGCATGGGAACGAACTCCCTTTAGATTGTTAGGTTAGGCTTTTATTATAATTACTTTTACGGTTTTCATCATTGTAAATATATTTTATAATTTATGTGTAAATAATATATATGTAAATTAAAAAAAAACGAATAATAGGTCATATTTCATAATATTATTTTTGAAAACCAACGAACTTGTAGTGACACTCCTTAATATCGATAGTGATTTTGAACGGCGCTTTACTTATCTTAGTTTCTATAATATAATGATGTCTAATTTAATAATAATTTTGGCCTTTACAGATACTTCGACACCGATACTTCTCCGGACGAAACATATTTTTACTAATTTTTCAGTGACGACCATAAAGTAGGCAATACGAATAAACGTATTAACTGTTAAATTGATCTCAATTGTAAGTGAAAAATGATAACAGGTAATTTTCTAATATTGAAACATTTGAACGTAGATGAAAAATAAAAAAGAAACAATTTACAGAAAGTGTATTAAGTTTTAAATTTGTTAAGATCGATCAATGTCAGTCCTATATTCAATTCAATTCAATATCGAAATATTTTCTGTCACATCATCCCACAATGGACTGACGGCCGGTGCACTTGGTGATATGAAGAATAGAAAGGAAGCAACAATGTGCAAAATATGTTTTGGCAAGCAGATTATATACTTGGTAGAGATTACAAGTATACCTTCTGAGCGCCAGAATATTACTGACAAATCATTCCTCGAAGGATTGCGGCCTAACGACGACTTGTTGGGTAAGTAGCAAATACGCGGTGTAAGCTATAATTACAATTAGTACAATCAGACTCTGTATCATTTTCATGCAAACCTTTGGAAGTAACTTTCGCGTTAGGATTGGAAAAGTGCGGTTGTTGATAATGGAACAGGAGCGTTATTGATGATAAGTTCGTTAGGGATCCTAAGTTGTACACGAGTAGTATTGAGCCGGATGATTTAAATTTTAATGGAATGATAATCTTAAAAGTCAAACAAATCACAATAGATGCGTTCATACAGATTTGGCATTTAATGGCACTAAAATTGATTGACGATCACCAATAGATGAATCAACGTCATTCATATCGATGCAGTAGGGCAGGCCTCCGGCATACTTGCTGCTAGATTTATTTTGATAGCAAATTGATATTATAGCCGCGCAGTTTCATATGTGCTTTACCCCACTCATGTTGACCATTACACAAATGTAATATATATTCTATATGACTGACATTTCCCAAGGATATGTTTGGATATGTTTGGATTAAGAGAGAAGAAAACCAAATTTGAAGTAGGTAATCCAAAGCTCAAGCTCTATGTTTAGTAAAATTGAAAAAACATACACCTTGAGCTTTAGGCTATTTGCTGTCAAAATATTCTACAATGAACTATCGTCCTGTGCTTCCGACTAAGTCAAGAACAAGAAAGAAGAAACGATTGGCAGAAACTGTTCTGTCCTTCAGCTTGCCTATTTGTTAAGACTTTTAATAATATCCAACTTGAAAGTCTTCATATTTACTGTCAAAGCATCCCTCGATGGACTTGCGGCCTGCTGGCGACTGGATGACTGTGTAAGTAGCAAATAAGTTGTATTAGCCAAAATAGTTTTTTGAAAAATAACGAACTTTTAATGACTCTCCTTAATATCGATAGTGACTTAGAATGGCTCTTTGCTTATCTTCATTTCTATAATATAATAATGTCTAATTTCGGCCATACATCTTATAAACCGAAACACAATGATTCTAGTACCGCAGTTATTAAGTTTTCCGACACACCGACACTTTTCCGGACGAAATATATTTTTAGTTCAGTGACGACCATAAAGTAGGCAATACGAATGAAGTATTAACTCGTTAATGTTTCTGACTTTGTGTGTTGGCACTTTAATTTTTGCAAAATAGTAGAACTATAGCTCGAACAGACCACACCATCCCCGCAATGCTAATCTGAGTTGAATCTAAACTATTGTTTCGGTGGAAACGTACGGATGTCGGCTACACTTAGGATATAAGATACTTTATATAAGGTGACTTGTATGCTCAACCGAGGAGCAACCGCTCCTTTCTCGCATAAAAATATTTCTTGTTAGTGACGTCATCTTTATTTTTCAGAAATGTACGATGCGCAATGTCTGTTGCCGAAGGACAACTGTGACGAAGATGCTATTTCTTGAGAAATTAAGCGGAACAGTTTCAACAAAATGCATCAACAGCAACGAATACTAACCTCATTTCGACAAGGTACGATGACTTTTTATTTAATTTCCAAAAAAGTGATATCTTGTTTAAAATAAAATGTATTTTCTTTTTCAGATAAACGTAAGCCTAGAACACGATGTATTTGCGAATCTGCATCATCTCTCTCAGAGTATGATTAATTATCTAAAAGGCATATCTGTATATGAACTTACTGTAAAAGATTTCACCCTCTATGTGCGTTCTTTACTGATCATGAATTCAATCCTGGATATTCAAATGTTTACTGTTACATCATCCCACAATGGACTGATGGCCGGTGCACTTGGTGATATGAAGAATAGAAAGGAAGCAACAATATGCAGAAAATGTTTTGAGCCTCAAATTATATATTTGTCAGTTTTACAAATATTTAATCTGAGTTTCTTAATATTTACTGTCAAATGATCCTACAAAGAATGGTCGACATGTGCGCTCGGAGACTCGATAATTATGAAAGAAGAAAACAAGTGATATAAAAAATAAATGAAATTTCATTATTTTAATAACTTTCATTATTTTTGACATTTTCACTTTGTAGTACCTTTAATGTCTCTTTTATTTTTGTAATCTATAATAATATTATGGAGTATAATTATGTGTGAGTGTGCCTAGTAATTACATCTCATTAATCGAATCACAAAGATTGTTTCATCACTTATTATTAAGGCGGCGCGGATAATTATATAATAAATTCTAATGGTTGGAGAGCAATAGTTCGACCGGAGAAGTACCACCGCCACCCTCATAATTCGCCGTAAAGCGTTAGCAACCTACCTACGTTTGACCTCAGATAGCATTTCAGTCATGTTTGTGGTTGTGTGTTGATGTCTATGGATCTACTTAATATCATGTGGTTTTTTTGCTCGTTTGCTACTCTTCTCACATAAAAAAGTTCTTGTTTATTCGTCTTCATGTGTGTTCATAGCAACTATAGTATTGGTTCATAGAAACTATTAGTGATCAACAATCCTACTGTCGTACTAGGAGCGTTGAACATGATTTTTATTATATTATTTTGTAACCGATGTTTTAATCTCTATTATCTGCCTTTAAATCAAGATACAATTAAAAAACAGAAGCAACCTGCAGCACTGTTTTAGTGTTCCCTATAATGTGTAGTTGTTATAAACTTTATTTATGGCATCGACGCTGTATGAGAACATTGGAACTGGTTAAAAATATATGGGATCCAATTAATTGAATACTAACAATAACGCAAAAATTACAGTAATATTTAATTGCATCAGATTTTTATTTTGAAAGGGAAACATTATATCTATAATTATTGGTTTACTTGTGTTCAGATATTAACATTAAATAGTTTTGCAGATTTGCCGGTTGCCGGTTGAAATAAAGAAAATCAAGATGAAAGGGATGCAGCATCCTAATCAATGAAGC
>DWON01004658.1:0-15955 GCA_018251015.1 Phocides pigmalion okeechobee | reverse complement strand
AAATCTATTATTGTGCTTCCTGACATACATTATATTTTCATATATATATTGACTATGCACCGTCAATATGTTGATGGATGGATATGTGGATGGATGGTTGCGACTATAGTTTGGATATTTGATTACGCGTTTTGAACGTTACGAAAGTATAACATATTTTTTTAATAGGTACTAATTTATTAAAACAATGAAGTAAGGTATACTACTATGTACTAATTGTCTCTATTCTCTGCAATGGATTTCTATTTTCAAGTTTAAGAATTATAAGATAAATACTAATATCAAAGACAAGTATGAAAAATACCTACAATTACTCGTATGTTGTAACCACACAAAGGTTTGTAATCGGACAAGTCACACAAAATGAGCGGTCATTAAAATAATGAGCCTTATATACCGACAGGCTGTCTAGGCGATCTAGTGCATCTAGTTTAACAGGGTTTTATCCATTCATCTTAAGAACTAGCTGCGACTTGGAACAGGTATATCGACAAACGTGGACAGGTTCCAGACTCAAAACTATATGAAGAGAAATGCGAATTTAATGACGTGGCGACCTCCAGCTACTCGACAAAAGATGGCAGCACATATCACGTAGATTCACTATCAGTTTCTAAAACGTCTTGAATATTCACTAACTAGTTGATACTCGTGATTTTGTCCGTAATGTTTATTATATTAATATTTTTTGATGAGGACCTAGAAGTAAAACTAAATCAAAATTATTTTAGTTTTACATTTTTTTAGTTTTTACATTTGTCATGATGCGTCGATATCTTTTTATAGACATAGACTTCGATGTAAGTTTTGTGAAGCATAAAAACTTTCCAGACATAGACGTAGACATCCTAACATATAACGTATATGTTCCTCTATAAAAACCTGTAAATATATTAAATACCTACCAAGTATTTTATTAAATACGCATCATAATTTTGAAAAAACTATGTAAGTACTGCTCAATATTTATCATTTTATTAAATATGCCTTATAATTTTCACGCAAAGCGATATTGTTGACGTCCAATCATTTGCGCGGCCAAATGACAAATGGCCCTTAATTGTTACTCTTTTTTGTACTGTTGCTCTTTGCACTCAGATTGCTAGATTAGCTTTTGTAGACCACAGAGCCGAAATATATAAATATATTTCTTGACTGTGTTTTCCTCAAAATATTCTGATTTTTTTATATCTTCTAGGAGCAAGGATTATTAAAGTTTCAAAGATGCCCTCCTTCCACCACCATTAAGAATAGTTAATATTGGTAAGTCTTCGTCTGTTGGATATTTTCAAACTTCATTAAGGCCCCAGAAAATAGTTACACAAGGTTAACCGTTTATCGTCTACGGATAAAATCGGGACCAACTTTTTAAGGTGTCCTCCGAAATATAAAAGAGCTAATGAATGTTGCAACGTGCCCTTTGATGGAGTGAATTATTCATTTCTAGCGGTCACCCAAGAAAATCTTGACCACAACCGACGTTGCTTAACACTTTGAATGCGGCGCTCACATGTACATTTGATCGAGTCCGTGTTACGGGAGGCCGCCGAAATTAGAGTTAAATTTTAGACTGAAGATGCGCCGACAATTCACTGAAATATTGTATTTTTTAGTATCTGTATATCATCTACGAATACACAGACTTGATGTCCGCCCCTAATCTTGTAGCGCCAATAAAAACACAGCAATTTTGTTCACCCGTAATCCATACAGATTTCTACGTACAACACAGGTGTGTACAAGCCGCAAGCGCGTTGTGCCACGCTACACAGCAGTACTGTACTTCTCTCGGAAAATGTTAACTTAGTTTATTATTTTCGATGTACACAAGCAGGGACGCGTTTCCATAATAATTACGTATAAATAATTAAATTTTATTATTACTGTGATAAAATCAAACAGGCCTACGTATGCACCTAACACCGAAGATAAAGTCCTGTTTTACTGCGTAGCTATTCGTTTTAATGCATTCAACGACACGCAATTCATTATTGTTTATGCGCCCGCGCATTCCAATATGGCTGCCATTGTCATCGTAATGGCCGACCGGTCATATTTTAGCGCGTTCACCTGTCAACCGTATCTTTTATTTTAGTGTTGATTATTTGGACGTTGAGCTTGCAACAAAAGACGTTTCATCATCAACCTATTGCTGTTTTGGTAGCCACAAACGTCTATACAGAAGTAGAAGGTTAGGTTAGAATTGATAACCTAGATGAAACCTCTTTTTACACGTCTATTTTTGAATTTATTCATTAAGTTCTAGAAGGAAGAAAAAGTATATTTTTAAAACTTATGAGTCGTTATAAAAAATTCAATTTAAGAATTTTGATGTTTTATTTAATTTAGTTTTCATTCATACTAAAACACCACAAGTTTTCCAGTCAATATTGTTTAGGCAATCAATTATTTGAAAATATTTCTCAATTCTCATCAAATAATACGCGTATCCGAAGTAGGAATTTGTAGGATTGACACAGCCTCTAGAGATGCAACAAAAACTTGAATGTAATTTATGAATTAATAAACCGTTTATAAAATGTACTCTACTGCTACTTTATTTCTAACTAGCTTTTATCTGTGTCTTTGCACGCACAGAACTTCGTATTACCATCCATTTCAATAAATCATACAACTTTATGTTGCCTACATATACATAATTTATATATTATATTTTATTATATAACGGGTTTCGCCGTGACCACGAGCCATGCAACTGGCCGTGTAACTACGAACGATCAGATCTTCCATGCGGCGTCGTATGTAGATATATTACTAATCCTCAGAATTAAGATGATCGCCTTGTAAGTGTAGCTGGCAAGTACATCTCAACAACTGAAATACAAGAATTGCTTTAAGGCGAATTATGAGGGCGGTGTTGGTATTTACCCGTTTGAAGTATAGTTCTCACGTGATAATAAATATTTTAATTATTTTAAAATATTATCTTCATTATATATATTATATCATATTTAATGAAGTAATGCACACTAAAAACATGCAATGAAAACGTTAATAAGTTTTCAATGTTGCTATCTGACGTTAGATGGCGCTACTTGTCTTTTCTATACACCCATTTCCTCGCTATACTCAGGATTCTACTAGGATTTTAGACACTAGGACTGTTGCGTAGAATCCCTCATTACACGTGTGATGTAATGAAGAATTTTACTCTAGAATATTCTCTTCATTTGGATTTAAAATAACGTCCTTGCCGTAAAAGTAGTATTTGATTGTGTTACAATAATAATCAAAATTTCTTCAGTGTGCGTCAAATGTACAACCGGCGGTCTATCGTAATGTATTGTAAAATTCTTTTTATACATCTTTAATTTATCGAAGATGTATCTATATTGTTTTAAGGGACTAGTTTTATATTAAGAAACTAGATTATCTTAGTACAAACCACAGAATAAACAATATGTATAAACATAGAACACAGTCCAGAATTCCCTACAGGAAGGTTGCCTCAACAATAACGCATTTCTATTTCTGCTGACAATCAACGTAACCATTCTATTATCTGTTATGGTTATCCTTAGGGTATACCATTCAATTATCTGTTCTCTAAGGCTGTTTGCAGACTACGCGTTTTTTATATTGCATTTTTATTTTTGTTAACCTTACCATTCATAATCATTGCATCACACTCAAGATACAAGAAATCTATGCTATATATATAAAACAGTAAAGAGACTGACAGACATAGAGATCAACATCTAGCAGAAACCGCAAAATTTCTTTATACAGCGACAGTGAGCCTTGAAGATCGAAATTTTGAAAATTCTACTCTTAAAATTAAGACATCGAGAAAGATTAAAGGTAACTAAAAAAATAATTGGGTAAAATCAAAGGCAAAATTTTGTATGATTTTGTGATCTATTGAAATATATTGTAACATGAACTTCTGCGCGAGAAAAGCCACAGACACAGCTAATAATAACTTAATAAATATAATAAACTAGCCAAAAACACGCTCAGAGTGTTATCAGCCTAAAAATGGTAAGAATCTAATCTACAATAGATTAGACAAACGCCTCGACGTGTCAGTTTGTCACGGCAAGTGACAACAGTGTCGACGGACAGCCGCGGGCCGATACAACTGTTTTACATACACTTTTACATGTTTATCATTAATATAATAAAAATATTTATAACGCCTGTACGAAGCTTAGATGTACAGCATCGAGACAAAAATATTGAATTATTTTTTTGTTAAAAGAATAATTATACATTTTTATCGCCATAAACTAATCAACATAACAAATAAAAATGTAAAAAAGGAAGGTAAGGAAAACAGAGTATAGACTTACATATGACTTATGGTGAATAACGATTATTTAAGCCTTATTTGAACCAACTGAAAATACGATTCGAATGTAAAACCTACATTTGAACTTACTAGAAACACGGACCGAATGTAATCAGTCTAATATTGGTAAGAATCTAATCTACAATAGATTAGACAAACGCCTCGACGTGTCAGTTTGTCACGGCAAGTGACAAAATAGCGGATAGACAGCCGCGGGTCGATATACTTTATTTGCTTTTCGTTAATAGAATACAAATATTACTGGTAATACAATACATTTGTACCAATGATACTTGTAGGGTTACGAAGTAATTTAATTATTAATAGTTAATAATAACGGTTATAAGATTCTATTGCCAATTAAATTAATAGACTTAATAAATAAAAACTGTAAAAGAAGAAAAAGAAATAGCAAATAAGAAATATATTTTAATTATTATTTATTTTACTACACTTACAAACGAGGCGACCATCTCAATCCTCAGTGGAGTAGCAACGCATCTGCACGATGTCCGACAAGATTTAAGTCCTTTTTAAGGTAAGACTTACATCTCCATGAGTCAAAAGACCACTAACATCAAACAGCCTACACGCTCATTTACTTTTCCCAGCATTATAAAGTACGAAGGGTGACAACCCTGCTTTTCTGATGAAGTAACTAACCTGTTACTAGAATCTAGATAACGTTACACCATTGTGTTGGAGCAAACGTTTTATTCAGGTTATTAAACTAAGCTAGGTGTTATTGACAAGCCAAGCATTCTGACGGCTCGATTGGTTAGATTAGATAAATCCGCACTACGGTAAATATCCGCACGTTTTTTTCACCGCAACTTCAGTCGTTTAGTTTAATGTCCGTTTTAACGGTGAAGTCAGGATTACCAAATCGATTGGTCTCGTTTTGTAAGTTATCAACATTAATTTTAATAATTACATCGAGTTAGCGTTGTATGTGTTTTAGCATCCATGTAACATCTCCGAATACACAGACGTTGTTTCCGCCATAATCTTGTGGCGCCGACTAAATACAGCACTTGTGTTCGCCCGTAATCCATACAGATTTGTATGAACACAACTTGTGTAAAAACCGCACGCGCGTTACGCCGCGTAATACACAGGAATTGTATATCCCACAGGGAAAGTGTTAATTATGAACATGTTACTTACTCTTTTGTAATCTCATAATATCACATTTAAAATTAGCAACGAATAGGGTTACTATATGAAAACGAGGTTTTATTTCGCTGAACTTCACCCTCCACAATTATTGTCAGCTATCTCAACCGTAAGTACATTACTAAATTGTTTATTTATTTATGTCGTACACATTATTTAGATGTGACAGCCCTAGGTTCGTTAAGTTGTGCCAACCCTAATAGTATACAAGCCGGATGCTCGCCAATTATTACTTCTATATAACACGTAAAATACTTCAGAGATCTATTATGAAGCATCGTGAACGTCGTGAATGAGCTGTTCTCATTATCATTATCACATTATCACAGAACCGAAGCTAACATTCACGAGACTTCATGATACTTCGCTCTGAAGTATTTTACCAGTTAGTATCTGAGAAGGAAACGGTTACTGAAATTTGTTGCCGGCTCACGGTTTATAAACGTAATGTACATAGTAACCTCAAGACACCCAGCTCACATCACATCGCGGTGTTTGTACCACTATGGAGAATTTGTCATTAAAATCTGTTGCTTGCTCGAGGTCTACAAGTCAATGTAGTAACCTCAGCATATTAGCTCACATTACATCGAGATGGTTGCACCATTAGGGGGAGTTTGTCATGAAAATCTGTTAATGGGTATCGATCTATAACGCCACGTAGCGATCTCGACACTAGCTCACATGACATCGAGTTACACCATTACGGAGAATTTTTCATTAAAATCTGTTACCGGCTCGCGATCTACAAGCCCGATGTAGCAACCTCAACTCACTAGCTCACATCTCATCGCAGCGGTTGCTCCATTGTGCCGTCGCATTTAGGTTATTAAACCAGTTGCTATTGGCAAGTGCTTTGTTGGATCAGTTGGCGATGAGCGATGGATTCTGTATCCACACAATGCTGATGTAAAGGTCAATCATAATTAACAAAACTCGTTTGCAACAATAGATACGACCTACTTCAACCGATATTGCCTTTTTAGCGCTATACGTAATTAAGTAGTAAAATATACGTATAAATAAAATCTGTATACATTTGGACTTAAATACAAAATTATTCTTGTATAATAATATTTATACATATATATTTTTTTATGTGAGAAACGGACGGACGGTGAATATAATGGTATTTTAGATTATCTACCTACATAAACTTACATAGTATGGGATTGTTAATTTTGTGTAAGTTGCACAAATATATAGTCTATCGGATGGTGAATAAGAAAATAATTTGAACATTTCGTCAATTTGTTACAACAGAGTTATATTTTAAAATCTCGGTTTTACAGGAAACAATTTTAGTTTGTCACGATATCGTCACAAATGGACGATTTTTTTTATTAAATGTACCAGGATTACATAGGTATTCAGTAAATACAATTCACGCAGTACTAAACTTTCTCTGATAATCGGCTTTCGATTCTCTCCGTTGGCCAACGTCCAAATACTTCCACTTTTCCCCGTACATTTCTGTTTCTTTACTAAATTTTCTATGATTTGTATTCGTATCTGACATCCAAGTTATAATGGCATTTTTGCCATATTGCTCCAAATCTAACATGCCGGTATACGAAATAACACTACACTCGGGATTTATTACCAAAATGTACGGAATAGATGTAACACCGTACATAAATTTTAACACATGTACCAGGGGATCATCAAACTTAAGTGTGAACCAGTTGGCTTGTTTGCCGTAGCTCTTAATCATATCCTCCTCGCTTTCGTCCATCGGTACGTATATCACTTCTATGGGCAAGTTGATAAACTTCACATTCTCGTACATTTCGTAAAATTTTGTAGTAATTCCATCTCTATCTATTTCTTTAGCTGTGAAGAGAAGGGCAATAGTATTCGCATTTGCCTTGATCCAGTCGATGGGCACTTGTTCGTCCCTTTTGTTGAAAATCGCAGCTTCGTCCAGCCATTTGTAAGGCTTAAATTGAATAGGCCTTAATTCCATTATGTATTTATTGAAAAATTGCAAGTCTCCGATTGTCAGTGATAAGTTTGACAAGAGACTTGTTGTCAAGATTTTAAAAGAAAATAATGACTTTGCAAACAGTATCATCATTATTTTTAATTTAAAAAATGTGATAATTGCGAAAAAATTGACGTTTATAAAAAAATGTAAAATAAGAAAGGCAGTTAAGTTTAAGTTAATTTTGTCTAATCAATCAATTAAGTTTGTCTACAAAATAAATAGATTTTCTTGTTATTATTTTTATTAAAATACACACAACATAAACAAAATAAAGAATTTTAATATAGCCCTTTTACTATGCGATTGCATGACACCTCAGCAGTGCGACACGCCGTTTTTCGTCTCGTCATACGAATTGGTTAAACACCTAAGGCGCTAACACCTTAATGTTTTACATTAAAAGTTGTTAACTAATAATCATTATAACAATAACGAAGCTCGCAGCAACATAAGGAGGTTTTCCCGTCTTGTTATAATGCATCAAATGTCGACCTTGTCAGAGTACCGTATTTTACTGTTCATCTGAGTGCCTGGTATCTCGAATATGAAGGCATAATAGCCTTTTCTCATATCAAAACAGGTCACAGCCGTCCACGAGTAGGGACACGCTAGAGAGAAATAATAGTTATACGAAACACGCCTTTTAATAAGAACACAATAAACAATGCCATCCGATTAGTTAGTTAAAATTCATTTTGTTAAATCAAATTTAGTCCAAATGACAGTTATATAAAGTATAATATTGTCTGGCGAGGAACTCAGAACATTGATATTCTGTGACAGTTTTTATGGTCACGTTTTGACCACAGTCCGTCGACTGGCATAGTTCGATCATTCAATATTTCACAGGCATCGCACGAACATTCTTGCCAAGTTTAAATTGCATTCAATAAACTTAATTGACATTCAATATTCGACTTTACTCCATTGTGACAAGTTCAATGTTTGTTTTTCTTGTATGCAAGCGTAACTTTGTCGGTTAGGAGCGCGCCAAAATTTTCCTGCAGTTTCACGACGTAGTACTCAATGGATATTAGACTTTATTACTTGAGACATAGGGTTGTGAACAGGAGTCGGCAAGTATTGTGCTGTGGTAATGGCCAATGCCATTGTTTCGGTCAACTTTGAACCATATAAGGATAGTAGAGATCGCTGTGTCACTTTTTATTGCTGCGTCCGTTATAAATGGATACAATTTTCCAGTATCGGAGTAACGCGACTGTACTGTGGTAGGAATAAGGGTTATAGTAATCTGGCCATTTGTCCAGCGCTCCAGTCTCTTAGAATTTCTCGGCAAATTATTTTCCGTAGAGCGAACACGGAAAGTTGGTTGTACCAAATATGTTTTAAGGCATTTCTTTACTGTTATGTCATGGTATTATGACAGCGACGGTAAAATATTCAGGAAATGGCCTTCGTCTCCGACTGAAATCACGACGACAATCAAACTGCCTTGTAGACTCTTAACTTTAAAGAGGAATTTTTGAGTTAGTTCGGCAATGTTAGTTTTAAATGGAATTCTAACTTATGTAACTAATTGAATTTATAATATAAATGAAATTTAATATTTCTACTTTGTACTATGCAATTGAAGTAGCAAATGAGCGCGAAGACGACATAAAGCGGAATATAGAAAGGAAGAGAAGGGAAAGAGGAATTTCAATTGGAATAGATCACAGACGTTTTGCTGCATTTGAAGACTTAGATCATTGTCGTATATGGGCCAGCAAATAAAGCTGAGTGACTGCAAAACCTTTCCTTCTAAGGAAAGTTTATGTCCAACATCAGATTCCTAGATGTAAAGACCAGTGGTCTTAGTTATATGTTTTATAATTCAAATTCAAATTCAGTTAAATAGTCGCAGCACATAGATATTCACGTACAACCACAAACACGACTGAAATCCTACCTGAGCTCGAACGTAGATATGTTGCTACTCCTGAGGACTAAGATGATTGCCTCGCTTCAAAGTGTAGCCGGCAACCGTACCTCTCCAACCGAAACACATGAAATGCTTTTCGGCGGATTATGAGAGCGGCGGTGGTACTTCCCCGGTCGAGTTCGCCCTACTTTAAAATTAAATTAAATTATGTACATGAGACAATGTACATATATATTAAATAGATAAAACTCTACACTAAGGATTGGTTGATGGATCAAGATTCAAAAAACACGGAACCATATCTGTACATTCCTCGAAAGCATAATTCGGTATCTGAAACCCGATGTTATCAGCCAAGATTTCAAGTTGCAAATCATCTTCTCATCAAGTTATCTCCGCCATTAATCAGCAAGACAAGGAGGCTTTGTTATGCAACTTAAGTACATAATTGTGATTTGTTATTTATACGGTGAGTTAGCAAAATTGTTGCTACGTTTAAGGTACCCAATGCGACAAGTGGAATTGTGAAACACTACTCCAAATTGTACTTGACTGATTTTATATTGATATTGTAGATTTATAAAAACAGTTTTAACTAAATAAAACCTAATTTAAAAAAAAGGATTTTCTGTTTTAAACTCTTAGTTTAACTTAACTGTTTATCACTCTTAGAAGTATTTTAACTTTAAATTTTAATGGGACCGAACGGAAAAACTATGTATTTTAGAATATAAAAATTAATTTTCCAAGTCGAGTCTATGACGCAATTCTGGTAAGAAACACCAAAAAATACACTACAACTGAATTCGACTGAGGTACCACTGCAGCCCTCGTAATCTGCAGTTAAAGCAATCAATCAATCATTTATTTATTGAATAAGTTCAAAAATTTGGAAATAACATCGTTAAAGGGTTGCCACAACTTCTGTCTCTAATGAGCTTCAAAATGTATCAATGAATTAAAATGAAGTAAATACACACCTTACAGTATAATTTTCCAATTGTAAAATTAAATAACAACTGAAATTGTACAAATGTGAAGAAATTTTTGATTAACATGCTATATTTTATTCAGCAGTTCTTGTGTTTGAAGTCGTGCGATTGCCGGCTACATTTTCAAGCGAGGCGACCATTTCAGTTCTAGAGTCAATCTCACTGTTAGTAGCAATACATTTAAATACAACGACTGATAATACTTTACCCTACCAGCTAAGTAGATGTGGAGGGCTACTGACATCTACTGCGATATTTCCAATTTACGCCACTTTTTACCCTACGCGCTTTGACGTCAAAGATTTCTTATCTTTTTCAGGTTATCTGTCCCGATGGTTTAGAGATGACCTATCGTATTGTACCCGCGGATGCAGAATAGGGGACAATAGATCCCCTGAGAATTTCTCTGGTCAAGAGGGATTTCACGAGGCTCACAACCTCTTGAGCCGGCGATCATCATAGCCACAGCAGGATGACCATTTTTAAAATACCGTCAATTAAAAAAATGACAAAAGCCTTTTCCACCCAACACTTATCGACGACCACTTCTGTAATAGATCACCAATTAAAAAAATCGTCAAAATCTATTTTTTTCTTTTTTTACATTTAATTGGAAAATAAATGATTTCATTTGATTTGATTCCACCCAAAATTTATCGTTAAAAGAACTTAACTCACCCAATCGTAAATGCGAGAGTTTTTCTTAGATTCGATTTACATTCCGGATGCGTGTTACAAAGCCTACTTTGTTAATTTACATCCTTTAGAAAGTTTTATGGATCCCATTAAATTACAACAGACTTAATGTTAATTTTATTAACCCGTTCCTGCCTGTTTTGTTTTGAATTCAAGGACTCGTCGCAATAAAATTTCAAAGTGAAATTTGTAGCTTTAGTTTTAATTTAAAACCATTTGATTACGTATTTGTTCGGTTTGGCTTTGAAACCTTTGGCCCGTGGTGTCCGCGTGCCAAAAAATTTTTCAAACAAATTGTACCACATTTGATCGACGCTGCCGGTGACAAGAGGGCTGGTTCATATCTCGCGCAGAGAATTGCGATTGGTATCCAGCGCGGGACTGCAGCTAGTGTTCTTGGAACCATGCCACATGGGCATGTAATTAGTTTTAAGACTTTCATCATAGAAATATGAAAATAAAATATTTTTATTTGTAGGTATTTATGTATTTCTCCATGAAGCAATATAGCAACTGCCAATGGGTCCTTGTTGGGATAGGGTCACTGCGTCCTGAGAGTGACTTGCCTGAAAGGTTTGACTAGGGTCGGGTTATCGATTAAGCAATGTAAGCAACTGCTTAGGGACCCCAACATGGTTAACTCGGCTCCCATAAGTTGTTAGCCACACCTTCCAACAAAATGAAAAAAAATATTCTTGTCAGAAACAGGTGTGGAGGTGGTACTTTCTCGAGCGAACTGTACATTTTCGACTATCTTCTCTCTCTCCTCTTTCCATAAAGATCTAAACATGTGTAGCAACTGAGCGTGCACCACCTGTTAGTAACTAATCACTTACATCCAGAAACATCTCTAACCCAAAGAACTGAAGTCTTTGAAGCCCTTGAAATGATTCACGTACATTGCTACTCCTAATGACCTTTCTATCGAAACGCAAGAATTACTGCACGCTGAAATGAGTCACCTCCCGGTCAAATCGTACTATTCCTTCCATCTTACAAAGGGACTGTCGAAAATAAAATTAACAAGCATAAATAAAATAAAATAATAATAGACATTCAAGATGCCTATTTATTTCTTATATCTTGAAGCAATTCGTTTACTAGAGCCATTAGGCCGTGGAGTAACAGAATAATTATCGGTATTCTTTTATTTAGATTCCGACGATTTCGCATTGCTTTGTGACCGATCCTGGACGATTAATGGTTTCTTTGACCTTCCGAAGGCTTACAATGCATCGAACAGGTCTTATATTCCACCATTAACACTTGCAAGGGATATTCAACCCTAATTTATAGGTATAGAACGCATTTTGCAATGCAAATATCGCGTACAGATAGGGCGTACTTAGTAGCCGTATCTACAAGATACTAATTAAAAATCTATTAGAATTGTGCTAACGATTATAATAATGTTTAGTTTTATGCTTTTTGCACTCGAGTTAATGGATACGAGAGTATTTAAAGCTGGGTGGTATTTTATACTTACTTTATATTACATTATCTCTTACCGACCGGCTTGCTCACGTAGAAGTCCATATTAAGAAATGTTGTTTTCTTTCAACTCCTTTTTAACCCCTTTAGGGGTGCAAGTTTCAAAATTTCTTTCTTCTTACTTACTTTCGTTTTATAAATCTATGTGCAAAATTTCAGGATTTTAATTTCCGCGGCTTTGGCTATGCTTGGCTATGTTTGGTCCATCAGTCACCTTCATATAAGTGTTAGAAGTTAGTTTAGATATAATTAAAAGATCTCTGTTAAATAAATGAGGATCATTTTAATTTTCTGTTATTCTGAAAAGCAGGTACTCGTCATTTTCCTAATTCTTTCAGTGCTAATAAATATTATAAAATACGAGTATAACAGCTTTTAAGCCTTTTAAGATATTATCACTTGCTTTATGGGTCAAGAAAAGTTAAGGGATTTTTTAAAGTTTCTTTTGCCAATTACTGTCCCACTGTTGGGCATGGATTTTCTCTTAGAATTAGAAGGGTTAGGAAGTCTGAACTATAAAGTCCTCTGCGCCGATCAACCACATATATATACACTTCAAGCATTTTTTAAGAACTTTAGAAATATTCTCAGGCATGTAATTTTCTCGTGATACTTTCCTTCACCGTTAGCGGAGATAATAATATTTTTAATAAACACACAACTTCGATGAAATACGTATCTGTCATGATTCCAAAACTCGGATTTAAAGAGAGTTATAAATTAATTCGCAATACCCTCGTAACATTGATAAATCAGAGGTACCGGCTGGTGTTCCAAAACTTTGAAGCTTGAAGGTGGGAGAACTATAGTTCGACGGGGAAATATTACTGACGCTCTCATAATCCTCCGTAAAGCATTACTTGTGTTTCAGTTGGAGAGGTGCCGTTGCCGGCTCCACTTTGAAGCGAGGCGACCATCTTAGTCCGCATCTACCTTCGAGCTCAGATAGGATTTCGATCGTGTTTATTGTCGTACGTGGATGTCTATAGGCTGCAACTACTTGACATCAGGTGGTTTGCATGCTCGTTTGCTGCTCTTCTCAGATAAAAAAAATTGGTACTCTACGTGAGAAAATTACCAAAAGAATATCTTCTTAACATCATTAAGCTTGCGAATCTAGGTAATTGCAAAATGACCGAGTGTTGTTTTGGACACAACAATAGTGTATAAAAGATTATTAGAGTGATTACAATAAGTAGGTAAGAATGTTGTTTACTGTTTCTTAAATTATCTGCAAATAGTGTCAGTTTTGAAAGTACTTTAAATCTGTACATATAATTTTTTTTCTTTTTTGTTGTATCAAAATTTTAGCTTTTAAATGAATACCCATATACATATATTTTCATTAATTTTCTTTAGTTTAATTTATGTCTATTTGTCAGTTTGGTTAGGGTAATCTCCGAAACGGCTTAACCAATTTCGACGCGATTTAACCAACAGGTAGCTGATATTACGAAGAGTAGCTTAGGCTATTTTTACTTTAGGTAAAGTTATAAGATTTCGTATAAAATAAAAAAAATGAAATACTTAAAATGAAATTTGCTAAATTTCCTTGTAGTCAACTTCTTAAGTGGTGATTTGATCATTGATAAGTGGATGAGAACTGAGATTAAAATTTATGGGTGTAACATTTGTTATTTGAGACGGAAGGATGATATAACATAGAGAAAAAGTAAAAGAAACATTATGTATATCATCTGACGTCACGACATTACTGGAAATAGAGACATCTATGTTTGGATACTGTAACTATGAATTTACTCAGCATTGTGGCTAAATACTATTGGCATTAATTCCCAACGTCATTAATAGATGGCACTACTTACTATTTATTTTACACCATTTATAAAAAGTTTTATTAATCAGCGTACCACAAAGGGATCCTTAACTTTTAAACAAGTAGATAGGGTGCATATTTTCAATTTTTTTTAACGATTGAATTTGATTCCTGACAATTTATTTACATAAGACTATAGTAGCGCCATCTGTACAAGCTTTACGTAAAACAGGCATTAAAATTATACGTAATTACCACAGATAAGAAACAATTTTGAAGAATAAGAGGAATCCGTCACAAAATGCCACATACTGTCTTTCGTTTCGTAAGATGTTTAGCATACATTAAGTTTCATTTGTTAGCAATGTCTCGCTTGCAATAGGGCGCGAGTATTGTTGCCAAGCGTCCGAATAAACGAGGATAAGTCGGACGCAATGGCTTAAACTTTATACTATACTATTATTGAGTAAATGTGTAGATGTAAAGTTAAGATAACTAGAAAGAGTCTTTTTGGAATCGCCATATTTTTTATGTGAAATAGAAAGGTAAAATTAAATTCCTTTAATTTTACCGAATACTCAAGATTAACGTTATGATGTTTGTTTGCCGATATTTCGAACTAATTGCATGGCTCATGGTCAACGTGCTTCTCTCCCCTTCTCCCGGCCACTGCAGACTACGTGACTACTAGCCGTGACTACGAGCCATTCAACTATTTCGAAATATCGGTAAGCAAAAATTTAAAATTGTGTTGCCAACACTTACACACAAACACATACACACACACATACACACACACATACATACACACATACATACACGAACACAAAAAGTTAACGGAAATAAAATAATGGGATGGCGTGACGTCTATGAACTGCCACAAAACTGAGGTATTTCAAAGGTTGCTACCGCTGTAAAATTTATAGCAAGTCTTGTTTTGCCAAGTGGACGTGGCAACCCTACGTGCTAAGGCGTGCTTTACATAATCAGAGGTCTCATTATGTTGCACACAATGCTTCATTTTTAGCTTAATTCCTTACCATATAGGGGTGTTAAGTAAAACATATTTAATTATTATTATGTTTAATTTTTTTAATTAATTTATTTTTAAAAGACTTTGAAAGACCGTTAATAAATTGATTTGTGTCGGAATTTTTGATAATTAAAAGAAATCATATTTGTGTTATTCTATTACATTATGTCAAATTTTATGATATCCATGTTATGTCAATTTTCAAAAATGACAAGTCAATAAAAAACTATAACAAAAAATAAAATATCTTGTATTTTTGTATTTAACCTACCTATTAAATTATGCAAGAATAACTTTTATAAATATTGATTTAAGTTCTTATTATTTGAAGTTATTCTATGTTGGTCAATATTTCGCACGGGGAGGTACCACCGCCACCTTCATAATCCGTCGTGAACATATTTTAGAGTCTCGCCTGGAAAGGTGCAGTTGCCGGTTACACTTACTAGCTAGGAGACAATCCCAGTCCTCAGAAGTAGTAGTAACCTCGTACAAGCCAGCTCAGACAGAGCTTTAGTTCTGTTTGTTAACAGAATTATTTTTGACTAGCTGTACCCGCGACTTTGTTCCGTGTTTTAAAAGAAAGGTTGCGTTAGTTAGCTAATAACC
>DWON01004657.1:0-15957 GCA_018251015.1 Phocides pigmalion okeechobee | reverse complement strand
AATCTACTTTGAATAAAAATATTTTGATTTTGATTTTTTTTTGATACGCGGTATTCTAGCGGGTACATTATATTGAATCCTATTTAATAGAGATGGACAGTCGATGACAACATTTGTCAAGTTATGTAGAAATATTAAATAATAATTTAAAAAAAATCTGAGGTCTTACGTAGATGCGTTGCTATTCCTGAATACTGAAATAGTCCCTTCGCTCGTGTGCGTGCTCAGTTACCACCCCTCTCCAACAGAAACTAACACAGCTAATTGAAGAATGCCGTGATTACTTTCCGATTAAACCACCCCCAAATATGATCATTAGACTTACTTTGAGGAATGTGAACATCAGTAATTGGTTTCAATTAGAGCATCTACCATTCTGATGATTTAGCACTGACTGTCGCGTTCATTAGAGACTAGCCAGCCTTGCGGCCCACTACAGGACAGGTGCGTATTGCAAAGGCAGTGCGCCTTGCGGGCGTATACAAGTGCTGTGTATATTTTTCTGTACCAGTATTGGACCGTAGCTCGTAGGGTTGTAAGCCGCAGGCATAGTGTTAATATCAGGGAAAGAAGCAGCACGATAGTGTGAATCGATACCAAGAAAGTCCCAGCTTGTCGCTTCGGCAGCGTATCTACATATCAGCTGTCGGAAGAAATATCACCTCTTGCGTCACTCGCTCGCTACGGACTATTGACGTCGAGTTAAATTTCAACGGAAACACAGCTTCATTAATGAATGGACGAGTAAATAATGAATCGTAAAGTCTTTCACTGAATGAAATAATCAATGTTTTACCAAAAAGTTAAAAATAATCAAAATGAACGTTGCCTGTTTATCAAACTTCAAAGAGATGGTTACAAATTGTGTTTTTAGCTAAAGTAGGAAGAAATATCCTCATTTCTCAACTCATAAATAAATAACAATTTCTAGTCAAACATACTGTCACTAGGATTCCCTATGTATGTATAATGATTCAATCTATGTGATCTAAGTTCATAATGTACATATCTATCGGGTCAGGGTCGAACCTAAAAGTCAAACCCAAAACTTTTTACGTGGCGAACTAGTATGATGACCGCTGCACCGCGCACACGGTCAAATTGTATTGTTATAGTCGATCGATATGGTCATAGGATTTTTTTTACAATTTAACCTTTCGTTATCAAACCACGCATTAATGACGTCAGATGTTTACAAAGTGCATGTATTTTGATAACTTGACTCGTTCGTCATTGGGAAGCGTAATGAACAGTTTATCGCTTTCTCAGACGCATATATTTCACGGTTAAGACGTTTAACATGCAGTTTTGTATGTGTTTTTTTACTAATTTATTTTTAGTTCTTGAGTCATTATGACTATTGGAGGATTTTAAGATGAGACAAAAGAAAATTAGAATGTGTCGTATATGTATGTACAAATAATCTCATTAATATTTACTTACTTTTTCTTAAAATATTTTAAATAATATTGCATCTAAAAAATCAATGTTTTATATTAGACTAATGATAAAATTAATTTTGTTTATGCATGCCAGTTATGGCGGAATACAGGACCCTAGTTATTAATTCTAAGTATTTTTCCTGCTAAAATAAATTTAAAAAAATTTAAGAAAGAAGTAAAAAGTTAAGAAAAAATATATTTCATAAAAGAAATAGAGTGGCAACAATATGCATATATAATTAATTTAAAGCGTCTGTTTAAAGGAATGGCATCATATAAATCTTCGGTGGAGAACTAATTCAATTACGGTACAAAAGGCTACAGATAGCTTTTTGTACGAAACAATTTGGAAGCTGCGATGGATTAACACATAGAAGACATTTCAAGATTTTTATTTGTATTATTGCACAAAGTATTTGTTTAGAGAAACGTTTCCTGACTTCTACTTTGCATGATAATTATGGATATAAAAATAATACAATAATAATGTAATGGACATAAAGATCTTATCGGAGGGTACAACGTATCAAATAACATTTTAACACACACCACGTCATGTTATTACCACGCTCTTAAACGCTGATCTATTGCATTCTGCAGACATTTCAATATGAGAAAGCATTTGTCCACATCTATAAATATTATTTAGTATATTATTTACCAAGTGTTAACTGTCAACGATAACATTTAATCTTAAAAAAAAACTAACCACAGTTGAACTATAACTTAAGCTGAATATTATTAATAAAAAAACTACAATATCACTGCCATGCAACGTGCGCTCAAACAAAAACGAGTGGGAGCGAGATTGCAAAAGGAGTTAGTGTTTGCGAAATACTAAAGTTTAATATCGAAGAGAGCTTACAGCCACTCTTTCAAGTTTCCCTCCTCCATAGAGGGGTGTACGGTATGTACCGACGTACGATGTGTAGGCTTCACTTAACAGGCTCTTTTCTGTTCACTTTTTGCATCCATTATTTCGCCGTAACATAAATGAGGTCATCGTCGCCCGGCAAGCACAATGGCGTGAACAGAACCATTTGCGCTCATTTTTGTAACAGATCCTTTGTCTAAGCTTTTGTAATATTTAATTCAAAATATATCGCATGAAACTGATGGAAAAAAAATGTTTTTTTTTTTTCTAAAAACGCTTGATATTCACTGAGAAGTCTAGCGTAGTATTCTTATTATTATAAACGTGTGACCCTATATTTCAGCACACATCACAAATGCCACATTAACTTAAAACTGTGGTAATTTTAGTACTGTAAATGCTGCTACTAAGTACTAATGTACCAAACAGTAGTATAATTAATGATGAACTAAGTGAATTAAAAATAAATTTAAAAACAAGTGTACGGTACAAGAAATGATACGGTACATCAACACAAATTTTTATTTTTGACTTTATGCTTTGGTTATTTGTTATCTTTCTTAGAATAAAACATTCAGCTTTCTTAGTGTTTTATGTTGTCGTTATGTTACCTTTTTATTTGGTATGCATCTTTACTATACGGGATACGACGATAAAAGCTATGCAAAGGTGATTGAAACCTTCACAATCGGTCGACGTATTAGAAATTAAGTATCCTTATTCCCCTCTCCGATGCAAAACCTCTACTATTCTTTCCAGAGTCGAGTGTAACCGCGCCGTAACGTCGTCTGCGGCGCCGCCACGTCATTGCATTATTCATTTAAATGAACTTCATACAATTTTATTATTGATCAAGAAACTAAATGTCGAAGCAGTCAGTCACCAAGTCGATCTGACGAAGAGTTTCGAATTCGATCCCGATTTTGTTTTGGTTGTGGGTCAACACACAAAAGATCCAGACCAATGTTCACAACAAATACAAGTATTATTGTGTGTAGTCTTGTATGTATAGTTTAGTATGTATCCATGGCACATAAAAGGCATTTTAAAAGTGGTAGAGCCGTTAGAGCTCGACCGGGGCGGCACCACCACCGCCACCCTCATAACCCGCCGTAAAGCAACATGTTCTTCATGTGTTGTGTTTCGGTTGGGGAGGTGTGGTTGCCGGATACACATTATTGGAGGCGACCATCTTAGTCCTCAAGAGTAGGAACGCATCCGCGTCCATCCTTAAATAGAACTTCTGCTCTATTCGAGATTGGACGTGGTTGTCTATGGGCTGCAGTGACCACTAAACATCAGGTGGCCTGCATGACCGTTTCTTACTTTTTCATAATAATAAAAGGTAATTATAGTCCGGGACTACAACGTCATTTCCTGGAAAAGTAACCTTGAGTTAATACACGACCAAGTGTATATTGCATTTCGACGAAAAACTTTGTGTAACTTAAATATAACCTATTGTTAAAGTTAAAAAATAATTCTGATGAGTGTAAAGTACTAAGTGTCATTGAATATATTTAGATTATATTATTTCGAGATTACATTTATCTCGATTACGGCAAGTTGATATCAAGAGTACTATATGATTGCAGTGTGTTCGGGGTTATTAAGTGTATCAAATTTCAGTACGATCAATGAAATAAAAACGTAATTGCTTACATAAACGTCAATAAAAGTAACAGTAGAAACAATTGATATTTGCAAATGGCTGAACAAATTTCCATGGCAAATACTAAATGTTTATAACCTGCTTTTAAATTAAAAAATACTTTAAAATTGGTCCTGACGCCTGTGAATCACTAGGGCACATGCCACACGCCCGAAAATACCACCTCTTTTGCGTTGGGGGCAAATAATTTTAGTATAGTTTATTGTATATGATTTAGTAGGTATTATTGTACTACATAATGATACATGTACACGTACGCGCACACCACGCACACAGCCATGTAAAATTAATAAGTTCTTACTCATATTATTTATTGTTTACTATGACATTGGTCGTCTCTGTTATGATTCTCTACGCCCTACAGCGATAATCTTTATAGTATCAGACATTTTCATATCTCCATATATATAAAACAGTAAGGTGATTTGCAGACTTATAGGTCAAAGTTCAGCCCAAACAAACTTAAAATCCGGAAATTTTGCATATAGGTTCTTAATACGGCGCAATTGAGAGCTAAGAAAATAATTTTCAAAATTTCGCCCTGAAGAGAGTAAAATAGGCATTGAAAAATTCTATGAACTTTCTTAATATCGATTTGTTTACGAGTCAAGATGCCGCCAAAAGTTATTATAATAATATTCATTATGTATCATTAGGTAGGTTTTATGTATAGAATAAACATGTAAAGTGACGTAAGTCTGAGAACCTATCGCGTGAATAAAGGAAACCTTACACTCAGCGACGCAACACGTGAGTTTTCCTACCTGACCAATGTCACGTGACGCGATTGCTCCTGTGTCTGACGCACTGTTTAGTGTTTATCTCAATGTATCAATTCCTAAATCATTTTACTCGATCGTGCAAAACTTGTTTAATAAGAAGTGGCAAAAAATGTATGCTTGTCAAATACATGTTAACGTATCTTAATGAATGGGAAAATAGTTTGCTGGTCCAAGGGGTCAGGTGTAAACATTCGGTTACAAATTGCCTTTTATTGACAGTAGAACTAACATGACTGAGGTGCGGTTGGAAATGAAATTCAAAATCATATTGTGGAAACACTATCCATCTTTTTTCTACATCATATTACCTGCGCAGAAAAACCAGGGTGTAATGATTAATAAAAACATTTTATACGTTAAAGTCATAATGTTTTAGTGTCCACGTGGTGTTTAGACGATAGCACAGAACACGCATTAACATATTTTTAAATATACAAAATTGCACTAAACTTAAGACAAAGCCGACCTATTCTGATATGCTTTCAACTCGTAGATAAGATATAGATCACGTGCGCAAACCAGAAAAGAACCAACGAATTAAAACAATAAAACTGATTTACAAGTTTAAACGGCAAGAAAAATGAGTCTGTCAAGAATGTCATCATTTTTTTTTGCTATCGAGGGCCCTTGGCACCGGAGCAACTCCGGAAGAGATTATCCCTGCTCACTTTTCCAATACGCGTCATTACCCAAACCTTCTCAGCTGATATTCAATGGAACACGTTACTTCAAACAAAACCATTTAACTGTTTACATGATCGTCTTCAATCTAGGTTTAACAACATAAATAACATGTTTTACACAGACTTATTAAACGATTCTTGGCTTCGTGCACGGAAATATTGCATCACAGTCGCTTCAAAACAAGTTCCTCATGAAAGAACGCCAACGTACAATATACGCTGAATTTATTTTTAACAACTGCACTTACGAGTGGCCACGTTAGCAATGTAAACAAAAACATCACTCTTCATTTAAAATTAGTATTTGTCTGTTTCTACTCTAACACGCACCTTTATTTGATTTTATGCCATGAATTGTCTGGTGAACGCGGGTCCAAACATGCTTATTAATATTCCTAAATAATAAATAGCGAATATAAGAAAACACTATTCCCGCTTATAGTCCACTACCACATTTTGATTCTCCAATAAATGAGACGAAAATTAATTATAATTACTTATATCCACACAATTTATAGGTACAATTTGCTGATATGAATAAAACATTAGTAAGCAATTCAGCGCTCTTTGAACACACTTTCACTGCCGTTGCAAGTAAATGGGGAGAAAAATCTCGATTTATCTCATAAGGTAAACAGCTAGGTTCAGTGAACGAGTGATAGCCGCTTTGCTACATAGACAAGTTTTATTGCCGCTCCAATAGGTCTCGCTTGACGCGGAACGGTGGGTTCAATAGATTAGTAAAGATATAACATCCTTCATTAATTGTTATATATATGGCACATAGCCATTAATTTGCTGACGCTTTGTATAATGATAACTACATATGTATTTGAAACACATCTTCCTAAAATAGACACTTCCTTGCATAAATAGTTTCTGGTTTTATTGCTTCAAGCACGTGGACAAACCTCATTTTATCAAAAGACCAACGTGACTCATCGGCCGTAATTATAGTTGTCCTGCCTTGATTGGCAACGGAGAAACCTTGTCTAGGTAAGGGATTCCCATGTTTATATGTTGGTCTTTCTTCGCAATGAGTAGAAGAAAGAGAACCAAAGTGTTACATCAGGATGATTCCATGCTAACCGATCCAGATCAATCAACACACTTTTCTGGATATAAATAGTTGTTTAACCGTCGCAGTAATTTACCCTGATGATGTTCCGTTTTGGGGCGAAACACGTATTGGTACTAATATGTGTAATGGTATATTTTTAATCACTTCACTTTTTCCTACTCTCATAGTGCATGCATAGTGCATTGAAATATATATCATTATACATTGTGGCCGATTGTTACAAAATAGTTTTTAACAACAACTTAATAAATAGTTGCATTTCAACGGAATGTGGTTGTCAATTTATTCACACAAAGGCGATCATCTCAGTCCTTAGAAGTAGCGGGCGCCTGTTATCGACTTCAAATAGCACTCCTTTTCTAAATAGAGTTACGTTAGAGACCCAGGGTGCTCGACCATAAGGAGTATTATTACATAGTCGTTTGCTAATAATAGTAGCCTACATATAAATAACATGTTTACATATCCGCCTGATATCGTTTAGCGATAACATCTCCGCCTGATCGACCAACATACAGTCTAACACCTACCTAGTTTACTTTCTTAATACGTTTTTATTTATAGAATACATTAATAGCTCTGTAACCACAATTATCTGTAGTACGCAATCAATATAATCAAATTATCTATACACGACGATTGTTATTGAACGTTCGCGGATCAAAAATAAGTACTGACAGACTGGCATCTATCTTAACATCTGTTATTCGTTATCGTTCCGCGGTCGTGTTATCGTTTAATGTTATCATTATTTTAATATACAATGTATAATATACGTAAGAGATAAGTTGTTACATAAGACACAAATAAGAAAAACATTTTAAAAACTAAAATGTAAGAAAACTTTTTAGAATGAAATGAGAATTGCAACTAGGCAATGTCAGTTCTGCAGAAGATCATACGCCCTAGAATATTCTACTGGACTATGCTTCAATGAATTAAATATGTATCAAGCTAGTTGTTCCATCGTTTCACTTTGCAAATCTATGCGAACACGATCGATTCCTTGTATTACAGTAATAAGAGAGAAAGTCATACTACGACGAATATATGTAGAGTTAATCGTCGGCTATTGCAACCATTCGAGACGTAAACCATCAAACGTGTTTGAATACGAAAAAGAAATTTTGTTGTATCAAAGAGGTTTTTGTTCTCAATTATACATAAATTCTCCCATTCTGGCACTCGAATAGCGCCTTGTAGCAATGAATAGCACACTGATGTCAGTATGGTAATTACTGACAGTTATGTAATTATAAAGCAAAATACTTCGGTCATACCGAATGCAAGTTCCTGCGATACCGATGTTCGCGGCCCACGTTTACCACATACTCACACTCCACACAACAATTCAATTTACTTTGCACACTAACTTCATCATACATGTTCACAGAATTACAAAAATCTTGAACCAAATGATTTAGCTTCTTTTTATTTGTCTATTATTGCATGTATATTTCAGAATCCAATGTATATATCATGTATATATAAATTTGTTACTTATAAGTATACAAGTTATTTTTACAGTAGTTCTCTAATTACAAATAATTACCATGAGAAGTATTATGTATTACACACGTGTTATAACATTCGCTTCTGCTATCAATACTCATGTAGATGTAAGGAAAATATGTTAGTTTTACATATATTTTTAAAGTACTGGTCCTATCATTATGCCGGCATGAATAATTTAAAAAATAATGTTTGTTTTTTATTATTGTTTTATTAGATTGTTTAAGTTTTCATTACTTTGTTGTAATTATCATAAAAGTACTAAGTGTTAAACACTTGTACAGACATTTCCTTCTATGTCATTAATGGGTCCATCGTCAATTGCTCAAACGGCTGCGTGGATACGCATCATGACGCTCCTCCTCATTTGATTATAACTGTAAGAGCGATATTCCCAGGAAAGTCATTTGTACAGCCTAGGTAATAAGATAATGATTGGGTCCTACGTGGTCGCTCCATCGCCGCCCCCGACCGCCCTCTCGCGGCGCCCCTTTCAAATACACCCGCTACGAAATAAGGCGTAATAATAACTTTTAAGTATCTTGTCAAAGTACTGGTCATGTAATTACGCCGGCGTTTATATCTTGAAAAAACAATGTTTGTTTTTTTCAATAGTGTACATTTACCCTACATCTACGTACGTATGAATATGTAAATTATGTATCTTCTTATAGATATACGTCTTTGTATAGCTTTATAAATAAAGATAATTTTCGTAAGAAGTATTGTGTACTAAACACTTGTTAAAATATTCGGCAATCAACTATTTTTAAAAACACTCGTGTAAGGTAGGTTATGATCACTTAAGTATTACATATTTATTAAAAAAATTTAATTATAATTTTCACCACATTCATAAAAATCTTTATCTGACTGCAAGTGTTTACGTGAACACTGCATGAAATTATACACGTCATGTTCGTACCTGGGGTTACAACACAAGCACAATAAACGTAACAATACAAAACATTATTACAAAATAAGTAAATTTCAATTGCATATAACGCTGATTAAATGGCATTATAACATAGCATAGTATACGATAAATAAATAGGTAAAATATTTTCATTATTTTAAACAGAACAGAAATATAGTAATTTGACTTACAAAAGGCTTACAACTTGTTTATCAGTCAAATAACAGCTAAATAATGGATTGAGATTTCTGTTCTGGGTTTGGGTGTTTGTGAACTCATCATTGTCTGTCCATGGCATCTATGATACAGAAAAATGTAGTATACACATGTAGAAAGCGTTATTTATAACTTATAATTTATTCGTACCTAAACTGTGACCAAAACTGGCTAGTCAGTGCACATTTATTAACACACTCGTTCGTTTGTTCGGAAAAATCGAGGAAAAGGAGAATTAAAATTTATAGAATTTAAGCAGAGGCGACTATATTTTTATAACTGATATTTCTGGTGGTGTTGAAAAAAGAAGCTTACATTTTACAAGTGCATCGCTCTGCACTGACTTATCAAACTTTCAAATACATCTTAGTCTTCAAGTACTTCTGAACTTAATGAATCTTCTTATAGGATTTCACTCCTTTTTAAGGTTGTATGTGATTAAAAAATATGTGACTTGTGACTTAAAAAATATGGATCCGAAGTTTGATTAGAAGGGCTTTTAAATACGTTGCCTGCACTTATTACGTACAAAAGAAACACCTTTTATCTTCTTACTTTCTGTTCGCTACGGTGATGCCGTAACAGCCTCGAAACAATGTTATGCGCACTCAGTGAGCCAGGCATTTCAAGACGGGCAGGCTTTCGCTCGTGGCGCCGGAAACGTATTAACAGGTTTTGTTTCTCGAAAGTCACATCAAACAAGTTCGCTATACTCATTTATTCTTGTGATTATTTTTGGCGTATCCCAAAGAGGTATGTGTTAAATGAGGACCGTCAAAGTCAAAGCCCCGGATTGATAAAAAACTAAGATATAATATACTATTCAAACATCATACGTTTAATAATTTTTTCCCACAGTTTTCTTATGAACATACCTTACTCATTAAAGTCAAAAGCAAATTATATAATATGTTATCTTACTAAATATTATGATACATACTCCTTGATACGTGAATTCCCAAAAAAATATTATTAGTTTTTCATAGAACTGTATATATCACTTGGATGGTGTATTAAAGGTTCAATTTTATGTTTCATATTTTCAGGAGTACCAACGGAGACATGATCCTTTTTTTTTCATGGAATTTATGACAGGTATCCATGACGGCAGTCACCCACTTAACACCACAAAACTGCACGGTTAGTTTTATATCTTTAATTAAAAAAAAGAATAAGCATAAGTGTCGATTATATCTCTTAATTTCAGGTAAATACCACAAAAATTTTACTTATTTCTGCTGGCAAGCAGTTGCTGCGTGGAACAATAAAATAACAAAAATATTTTACTTTCCTAATAAAGAACAACGGTATCCACAGTTACATTTTAGATAATTATGATCTCGTATTTAGAAACCGTTTAATTTTATGTGCAGCTTAAACAGTGTTATCGATTTCAATACGAATATTCGTCGAACAATAGTTACATATTCAGTTATGCGCTGACCTTCTAAAATTTCTTACTCACGTTCAAACTACAGGGTCCTATACCTTAATAAATCGAAACATTTTTGAACAATGGCGGATCACTATTTGAGTCAGACACAAAGGTATACTTATTCGCTCTTCGCCACATTAAATAATATGAAATTCACTACTTTACCGAAAAAACCAGGGTATTAGACATTTAATATTTATTTTGTGTTAGTGTGTTAGTGTGTCATTATAAACTGGTGGACTTATTTGAACACGGGTTTTATATGAAAGCTCGCCTCGTTGTTGTGGTTAATACCATGTTTGTTAAAAATATATTCAGTCGTTTGAAATATGTGATGATTGTGTTTGGTAGCTAGAATTTCTCTTTAAAATCAAAAAAATATTTGACGGTAAATACACAAAGGCTACAATGTAATATCTTTAAAACTTTATGAGATCCACGAGGATGCCTTAACCCTCTTACTTTTACAAAACTGCCACTTTCAAATTTCAATAGGTAAAAACTTTTACAGTAATTGATTTTAAGACATAACCTAACAAAAAAATGTGTAAGCGTCAAGGACTGTGTTTTTTTAATATAATTTTCCATGTAAACACCGATTCATATAACACTGTAGATTTACATTCTATTAGGCGTGGAATCTCCACAGGATTATAATATATTCAATTCGTCTACGTCAGCGCTATGCTGTAGGAGCAGTGGCGCGACTTTCAGTCAATTACCTTCGCGGCCATGTCCTCAAATCGCGAGCGGAGCCGGCGTCGATCGCCTTGCAAATTTTGTTGAGTCACCTTGATGGCGGCTTGCTTCGCATCGGCACAATTTCAATCTATCCAGATCCCAAAAATAAATAATAATAAAAAACAAACAACCAATGAACTACGAAAGTGAACGCGTAAATGTTCTAAAATCTGCATTTAAATATCCGGATATATATGTATACAAACTTCATAAAGATGGCAGAAGAAAGCTTCTGCCATCCATTTCTACCGTGACGATGATGCTATCCCCGCAATTATATTACCGGACATCGAAGCGGAACGTATTACAAAACTTTTGAATTATTTTGATTATCCTGTCAAGACAGATGCCGTTTTGATTAATGTATTGTAAGCAGTCCCGTTCACTGCACGCAAACATATTGTATTGGAACTCAATTTAAATGTTGCAATTCCCGCATAGCCTTCTAAATAAACGGAGAAGCAACATTAGCCATGTCTGCGCTACTGCTAGCTACTACAATATCATACTATTCTAAAATGTAAACAAATATTATTTTGCAAGCTTTTTCTATATCAAATCAAAAGAACGGGTCTTTTCAAGGTCTGAAGTTTCTTATGGTGTTTAATTCCTTGGTGGAGCTAGGGGTCAGTGACCAAATTTATCTGATAGTTTAAGAATGTGGGATGCCCGATGCCACAAGGTTTAACAACTGTCGTATGTCGATGACTGCGATAGACTAATTAACGTACCCTCCGTAGCACTGAAACGCGCTTGAAGTTATTGCCACTAACAGTCAACCATCCAACTCTGACCGCGTCCGACGCAATATATTCTTATTAAAATAAATTTATATCATTTATTTCGTAATTCTTCCGAATTGGCACGTTCAGATAATTTACACTCAAATTATTTGACGGCCATCTCACGGCCATTTTGAAAATTAGCAAACGGACCGGAATCTACCAATGACCTCATGGCTCATGAATGATCAGTGTTCAGTACTGTTTGAGGTTGAATGTCCATGGGCTACCACCACCACCTAACATCAGATACTTCCATTTTCGTTTGATGCTCTTCAAACGTAAAAAAACTGCGAGCGCTCTACCGGTATATGGACTCGAGGTTTTAGTTCAATAACACAGACCCTCGAACGATTTTTTAATAGTCGATACAAACATAATATCACATTCATCGCTCACCTTTCTAAGTGATTAATTATGTACTTGGTTTTCGCTTGACAACACTATTTCATACACGAATGATAATATATTCTAGATATATATAAATATAACTAAAACAAAAATTTGTACGTATCTATAAATTAAAAGAACACGCCGCCATTTTCCAATAAACGTTAACCTTTTACTAAATGTCAACAAGCATTTTTCCTCTAAATGTCATAATTACATAGAATACATATCTTAAGTGTTTACAATTTATATGTCTCTGTACGGACAGATTGGAAATCCGGTCCGTTTTCTGGTAGCAGAGTAGCAAACGAGTACATCCTACCACTTGATATTAAGTGGTCGATGCTACTCAGCCACATACAATCTCAAGGACTGAAGTCCTATTTGATATTGTGTACATCATAAGTACATGAGGATTAAGATGTTAGTTTCACTTGTTAATATACACTACGAATGCACCTTTCCAATCTAAATACAAGAACTGCTACACGGTATTAGCGGTTTTAAAAAGCTAAGAGCTATTAAAAAATATATGAACTTGATCCGAGATCACCAAGTCCGTATCTTGTGTGCAATATACCTTATAAGATAACAATAGCGAGTGGAGTGTCTAAACTAAACTTGAGGCGTCGAGTGAAACTCGATGGCTTTCGAGATCTCCGGCCTCGGTCATAGTGTCATGTAATTCATGAACCTGGTATTTGGGAATAATTATATTCCAAAAACAAGCCATAAAAGTAGTTCAGCAAAACTTTTATTACTATTAATTTATAACAAGCATTTTCGAACCTAGGAAGGAATTAGCACTGCATATTTATTCTATACTAGTTTTTACCCGCGGCTTCGTTCGCGTTGAAGCCCTTAAATAAATATCAAGGGTCATTGCAGCGAGTAATAACTAAAACAATAAACTGGTACGTAACTTTGAAAAAATTTAAATAATTTTGATTTTAATTTAAATAACATAATAACATGAAATATACAAAAATTCAAGACAGCTGAAACTATAGTCAATAAGATATTAATTTGAAAGGCTTACAAGTTGCGAGATTTTGACAAACAATCATGTCTGCCAAAATATATTTTTGTTTTTTTTTTTACAAAAAGTATCCTTTGTAATTTTTAATACCTCTAAGAATATTTGTACAAAGTTTCAATATAACCGGTTGAGTAGTTTTGGCGTGAGAGCGTAACAAACAAACTTACATTCACATTTATAATATTAGTAAGGTATTATACATCGATGTTCCATCAAAATTCTTTCAGACATTTCTAATATTGGGCTAGAAACAGATGAAATCTTATTCTTATTATAAACATCGTGCAAAGTAAACACATTAACTTAGAAAATGAGTTACTTAGAAGTCGCACAGTTCACTGCACGCAAAAGTATTGACATGTTTACGTAGTCAGTGATACTGTACCCGCGGCCATGGTATAAATTTTTTTAATGCATACGTATATATTGTTATGTATATATTTTTTATGTGAAAAGAGTAGCAAACCAACCACCACCTGATGTTAAGTGGTCGCATGCTCACAACACATGCTTTATTTTATTTACAGAGCGGCCGAAATAAAGTATTAGTGTTAACTAAGAGTGAAGTGAAACTTACTGCAAAACATTAGTGAAAACCGCACTGAAATCGTTTAAACCCTTTTCTGAGATCAGCGATCACAAACGCACAAACAACTGATAAAAGTTCCAACAGCCATTGCTTTGGGTTCTTTTCCATTAATAAAAGCCAAAAAATAATAACTGTTGTTTTTTACATATATTTTTACATACAGACAGCGATCAATTACATTTAACGTACGTATAAATATCACAATGTATGAAGCTGCAGTCGGATAGACAGTTGAATTTGGCAGTTATTATGATAAATTGATCTCCACACAGCTACAGAAATAATCCGCATACAGCCAGGTTCTTGTAGTTATAACCATGCTATTTACTATGACTACGTAGGTTTTATATAAACGTGAAAGAAAACTTGTGAGTCATATAAGTTCTTCCTATATACTTCAAAATAAATTAGTATAAATCGTTAATCGTAAACACATTAGATATTTATATCAACTAATAATGTCATATAAACCTGTTTGATGGTAACGGATCCATCGTAAGAATATCTTTAAAAATATCTTAATGTGTTCAAAATATATATAATATATAATATATAAAACTAACCAGTGTTAGCGGATACTGGTTATAGTTCGATCATTTTTTACAGCGGTAAATAATTCTTGTGTTTTGGTTGGAAGCGCTCTTGCCGATACACTTAGGTTACATCTCAGTACTCGGGAGTATTAGACAGAACTTCAATCTCATTTGAAATTGAACGTGGAAATCTATAGGCTGAAGATGCTATTTAACATCACGCCAAGGGTCTGCACACTCGCTTGCTACGCAGTGTGGCTAGCGGCCATCGACCGCAATTATTCTGTAAACGCACGCACCATTGCAACTGCGCCGCGGAGTTCAAATAGCAATTGTTAATTGAAACGGAACCAATTCTAAAAGTAAATAGAAAATAGAGTGAATAGCCACAACTAAGATCTTCTTGATAGACAGATATTACTTTCTTTCTTACATATTATTTATTTGAATAAATGTACACACGCACATGTATAGACTTCACTCAATCGAACAAAAACGACAAAATAATTTGGAAGTCATTAATTTAGTGATTCGAAAATTTATTTCCATCTATTAATGTTGCTATCATTGTATCGGTTTTATTATAAAAAATCCGGAGAATCTACGAAAAATAAACGTTTGGGGACCTCTGATCGAAATCGTGATTTAAATAACATTTTATTTCAGTTGCAATAGGTTATAACAAGTAAAAAAGGTTGTAGAAAAAGTATAATTCTCAGCGGAAGTAATATACACAAAGAAAAAGGAAACCATTCAATTCCTGTCAGTTCCTCCGTGTATGATTAAGTTCATTTTGACTTGCTAATTTCATCAAGAAAGTTAAGAGTTTTATAACCTTAATTCAACGGAACACCCAACATCTAGACAGTTTAATGAGTTCACGTCGACTATTTAACGGTAAACTTTGCATTTTACTTAGAAAGCCGTTAATTAACGGTTAAATAATTAATTCAAATTTAGCCTAAATGTAAGTAGACTAGTAGACTACAATAAAAAACATTAAGCGGCATCACCCCAAAACAATGTTTAAACAGTCAAATCGAGAATCCTCTTGAATTCTAGAAGTCTATTTCTGGGTACACTTGTATTGCAGAGGAGCTTCACTACGCACGTTCACGGGTGTATATGAGGAAGTTTAGATTTTTCCTTGTCCTAATCTAATAGGGTTAGGTTACCTACCCCTAAAATATGAAGCAGAAAATAATGAACTAATACTGGTACGCCTCTAGCACAAAACCTTAATCGAGCTTCTCAGAGGCTTATCCGGCTC
>DWON01004656.1:0-15962 GCA_018251015.1 Phocides pigmalion okeechobee | reverse complement strand
TCTCTGGCGCAATTGAAAGAAAATATCCGTCACGAAATGGCAGCCATTACTGAGTCCACCTGCCGAGCCGTCATAAGTAATTTTATTTTTCGATTAAATGAGTGCCGCGAACGCAAGGGTCTACATATGGACGACATTATTTTTAAGAAATAAATTCCCAAAATGTATACTTTAATAATTAATAAACCCTTCGTTGATACACGACTTAATTTTTTTTAATCGATCAACTAAATATAAACTTTATTTTGAGACACCTTGTATGAAAAAAACACTAAATGTTAAGTGAAGCCCAACAATATAATCGGATAAGCCGTTTCTAAGATTAGCGTGCACAAACATACAGACAAACTGATAAAATTAAAAAAACATTGTTTTGGTTTCTCTTGCGTGTATAAAGGCATCCCATTATGATTTTTTAAATATATTTGTCATGTACAGACAGCTTCCAATTACAGTTTTATTATATGTATAGATAGACTAGTCCGCGTCAAACTTTACAACTGTTTGGAACATTGTGCAAACCTAAACTTGCGCTTTATAATCTCTCTTATCATGTCAGTTAAGAAGTTATTTCAAAATGGTGACTTTTGTACTTGTATCTTGCTCTGACATTATACAGAACGGCAAGATAGATATGCAGAAAAGTCGTAATTTTATTATTAAAACTGAATAATGAACAAACACCAAGCGCGATCTCGCGAATGGAAAAGGTGGAGATAACGTTCAGAGATTATAACGACTCACGGCAAATACTGAACAATTATAAAGTTTGGCCTCGTTATTTAAGTCCATTTTCGTCTGTTTAACGTAATGGGGCCTGCAGTCTTTACAGCCCTACAGACCTTTACACTTGTAAAAAAACAGTTTTTATTTAAATGCAATAAATTTTCCTTTTTAATTATCTGTTATAATTATATATATATATATATATCTGTTATAATTATATAAAATTACATAAAAAATATTTCGTGACACTATATTTACATAAAATCAGTATTGTTTGTATAATTCCATTAAACCCATTTTATTTTCCTTCTTTTTTAGTAAAACTATAAACAATGCCTATTTCCCCCGACAGGTGGCAGCGTGGGACGACCACTCGGACATGTGCACGGGCTGAGCGCGCGCCGCACGCGGTCTACATTTCGTTCACAAACGTGTCTCAATGTGAAGGCGGAGTGTCGGTAGCCCTAAGCAATCCTACGTGTTAAGTGCGGCGTGCAGAGACGAATCTCGACTTGTTTGGGTGGTGTGTTCGGGTGCGGTCATTTTTATTTATTTCTCCTCTATTTAATAATGGCTGTGTCAGTAGAGAAATCAAATGGATATGCGGCGTGTGGTTATTATACAAACAACTACAAAACCATTGAATTCTCAAATTGTATCGATTTTTTTATTAATTGACTGATATGTCTTTAGATATTAGTTAAGGTCGTGCTTAAAAAAATCCTGTTAGCTTTAGAAATACTTAACAAATCATATGAAATCTAAAATTTTTGAAATTTTATTTTGGGAAGTATTCCTTTTTCGTCGATCCATTTTGTTTTTCTATCGTATCAAAATGAATTAAACATGTATATATTGCAATCAAATAACTTATTTTTTATATTTTAAAATGTTATTTACGAACTATTATTTTTCAAATTCAAATATTTCATTTCATTGTATGGTATTTACATACACTTAATGAACGTCAAGGGTACAGTGTAAAATTAGTACATCGGCTATTATTTTTTGTAATTAGTCAAATTTTGTGACTTGATATTGTAAATGACAGTAATCACGCGAGCATTTTCATATCATTTCTGTGTTGACCCGGCTTATATAAGAATAACATTTTATTAAAATATAATTAGTGTAACTTTGAATATCGTAGACATCGTATGTAAGACGTAGTTTAAGATACTAGATACTCAAAAATATCATATTTTTTATAATTATAAAACTATGCAGCTATTTTCAGTAATATACTTGACTTTTGTTGAAGAAAACGCTACCAATATTTTGTATATACGTCCTCGGCATTTTGAAAGAAATAGAAAATGTAAATTTGCTTTCTTATTAAAATTTTTCCTATTCATAAAATTTATCGTATAAAAAATGACTGTGCCCGATGTCCGTAAGATAAGCAGTAGTACGTAGAGTCTGAATTACAATCGATTCAGAATAAGAATCGATTCGGGATTAGAATCGATTCAGGATTAAAATCGATTCAAAAAACGATTTTCGCATCCTACGAGTGATTCCTAGTGTTCCCGGATGACCTTTGAAAGTTGTCTTTAAATATTCCTTCGAATTATCTACTAAGGACATAGAGAACGTAACCAAATAGACTCCTAATTATTTTTTTATACTAACTCTTGTCAATTCATCACTTTATTTGCATGATTAGCTTCAAATAGCACGTTGTTTGATGATTACTTTGCAAATAAATAGATCCAGTGTCCAGTATAAGTTGATCTTCAGTCATTTTACAAGAAAAAAAATTTCTAAATAAATATTTTGTTGGTTTTGACATCATTCTAAGTGTACATATACTTATTTTATTTATAAATCTTAAATATAAATACAATACAATACAAATATGCTTTATTGTGCACAAAGAGAGAAAATACATAAAGGTAATAACAACAACAGAATACAGAAGTGTAAACAAAAGGCGGTCTTATCGCTGTTAGCGATCTCTTCCAGACAAACTTTGGGTAAAAAGAATAAAAAAAGATATGGAGGGTACATACATAGTTTAATAAACTTATATATTAATAAGATAAGTATTTGTACATATTGTGATTCGTAATATTGATCGAAAATTTTATTTCATTTCATATTAATGCATTTGTATACATTAATTCCGCGATACGACAATTGGACATTTGCCATAAATGTATATCTTGAATTAGGAGTCTATTATGATTCTATTCTATAATTCTATAAATGTGGTCGGCGTGTGTGTTTGTCACGAATGCGAGGGGAAAAGGATTTTTCAGTATTCTTGTACATTTATAACTTTCTCTAGTAGATTTTCAGTTGAACGCCATTATTAGAGCTTCCTACTTATATTATTATACATTTTTTACCTTTTATATATTACATTATATTATATTATACATAAAATTTAATTGGTTCATGTTTGTGTTGATAGCGGAATTAATGACGTCATGAATGTTGGCGTCATCGCGTATGTGAATATCTTCAAAATTATCTGTTCACATTTCACCTGCAACATACATGTAGCGCCATCTGTTATCGAATAATGAAAGCTTGAAGTTAATATAACGCATTTTTATGACGTCATCATGAAATGTACTTTGGAAATCGTCTTTCATATTAACATGCAATATACATGTAGCGCCATCTATTATCGAATAATGGAAGCTTAATGTTACAAAACGCTTTTTACACTGATAACTCCACTCTAGGAATAGTTGTTGTGGGTGTTAGGACACCCAGGTCTACGTCTAGATCGTTTTTCATTTTTAGGTTTCATATCATAATATATATCTATATTATAGAAATCGATAGTTTTAACTACTGACGATCGTGAGGCAACCGTTATTTAGCAATCTACTTATGTGAAGCAATGGCACCATACTGATCTGATACGAAATAAGTTCTACATTCTATTTCCTGTTCTGGGTCTGGGTGTTTGTACGATGCGTTTTGTGTCCATAACACGCATGCCACAGATAATCCTAGTTTGAGGCTATGAGGGTAAAAAGAGTTATTCAATGTTATTGACAAATTAGTCATTTTGGAAAATAGTTCGACCGTTGGACACCTTGGGAAAAGACGCAATGTGCCTAAACCACATATTATTTATATTTTATCGCGTAGTTCTAATTAAAGACATCTGATTGCCCTTATTACGAAACAGTTGCATGGCTCTTGGTCACGGCTACACTGCGGCAGCGGGGGAAACTTGACAGATTTGATTTCTTGAAACTGGAATAATATTACTATTAACGCAAACATGAATCAAATAATTACAACATTAATAATTAATATCATATTTCTCTTTCTTAAATATTAGGATGTATGTAATGGACACTTAGAAGTGCCATGATTGCACGTATTTAAATAATTCCTCGTATGATCGATATTAGCCCTTGTAGTTCAACTTTTGACAATTATCTGGATATTAAATGGAACAGATAAAAAAGAGAACACATTTTTTTAATTAAATTAGTTTATGGTTACATCCTGGCACATAATTTTATTGTAATATTTATTGTTCGGTTAAAACATCGTAAATTTGACGTTTTTTATACTTATTTTTTTATTTATTTAATCTGTACTTGGTATTATGGCACAGATTATAATACCTTCATTTTTTTATATTTTTTATACAAATAACACTCCGTCACATTATTATTAAAAATCAGTTTTTGATAGAAAGCCACAGTTTGTTATTTATCGCAGTAGTAAATCTACTCATATTTTTTTTACTTTTAAAATGTACCTTAAGGTGCAACTCATCTACGTACGACTCTGGGGTCAACTGATAGAACTTAAATCCTGTTTAGTTGTTTTGTCCATCACCTAACATCAGGCGATCTACACGCTCGTTTGATACTCTTGTGATATTAAAAAATAAATTGATGTGCCAGAATATAATCCTAATTATCATTGTTTATTTCGATCAAAAATCAATTATTTTTCTTAACTAAATATATTGAAATTAATCAATCGTAGTGATATATTTCCGTATTTTCCTATTGCACATACATTTTTGTATTAGCTCATTCCTTAGTAGTGTTATATGTATGTATGGATAAGAATATTCATGTATGACTCATAATATTAGTAGTATAACTAGGATTGCAGTTGATATTGAGAATGGGTTCTGAATTATACCCTACGGTAATAAAAATGTAAGAAGGCTAAACTCTGTGAACTAAAAAGTCCAATTTATTCAAAATAATTTTCAAAACACAGTTTACTGTAGTATAGGGTTAACTTTAGGAAGTATTTTTGCTAATGGATTCTGGATTGTGACCTACGGTAAATATCGTACGGGCTGTGTATCTAAATTGTTCACAATATTTTCAAAATACAGTATACACATAGGTTCAAGTCTCGAAGTTATTTTTGTGAATGGATTCTGAATTGTGCCCTACAGTAAAAATAGGTACGTGAAAAATCGTGAAGTCTCAAATGAAAAAGCCCAAATTATACAGAATAAAGTTTAAACAACTATCGGTTTAACTCGGAATTTTCGTGAATGGATTCTGGTTTGTGCCCTACGGTAAATACGACGTGACAAATCATGAATTTTGTAAACCAAAATTTGAGAATATTTTCAAAATACCTTAAACAAAAGTATAGGTTTGACTCTCGGAGTTATTTTCGTAAATGGATTCTGAATTGTGCCCTACGGCAAATGTACGTGAAAAATCTCCCCCCTTATGTATATTATGTATTATACAATTGCGGTATAATTCAGAACAAGGTGAGGCTGGTCGTGGGTATAATATGCGTACATTATGTATAATCTAAGTAATATTTAGGGTAATTTATTTAGAGCAAATATGGTAAATACAAGGTTTGGTATTTTATGAAGTGATAACAAATTAAAATCGAATGTGGGTATGCTCGTGGACATCTGTAGCCTCTTCCTTTATATTGGAAAGTAAGGAAGAGCATGCAGTTAGGACTCTAGAGATCATAGACAATTGTTTCCAAACTCAACGAAGACTAAAGTCTTTACATCGTGCACAGATGCTACTCCTGAGGACTAAGATTATCTCCTCGCTTGTATGTGTAGCCGTAACTTTATATAGAACGGAACTTCTACCAACAGTCGTTTACATGCGTAGCATCGCATTTAGTACTCAGGAATGGCAACGCATCTACGTTCGAGCTCAGATAGGATTTCGTTCGTGTTTCTGTTTGTACGTGGATGTCTATGGGCTGCGACTATTTGACATCTGGTGGTTTCATGCTAGTTTGCTGGTTTTCTCACATAAAAAAGAAGTCACTTTTTTATCGTATTCGCTCTAAATAAAATATCTACGTTAATTGCATAATATTTATATTCATTATATTTATAATCATGTGAGAATCTAGTGTAAGTGTAAACGATGTTCCGTGTACGATGGACGACTAATATTGTAATCGAATTATTTCTTACCGAATGTAATGGTTAAGTTGTGGGTTGTTTTTGTTGTTGGTAATATTTCCTAATTATGTTACGTAGATCAACCGTAAACAATGCTCGTGATTTTATCTACTCACAAGTATTCATAAGTATTCTTACAAGTATTCGTAAGTATACTTACCATATATTCGTAAGTATTCTTACACATATTCGTAAGTATACTAGCTAATATTCATGAATATTCTTAAAAATATTTGTAAGTATACTAGCTAAGAAATATTCGTAAGTATTCTTACAAGTATTCCTAAGTATATTAGCAAATATTCATGGGAATACATACGAACATTTGTTAGTAGTTAGTATACACTAACAAATGTTCCTATGTATTCCCACGATTAACGCTTTTTAATTGCCGATATTTCGGACCACTTGCATAGCTGGTGGTCACGGCTAAACTGCGGTTAAAAATCGTTGTCGTTAATCGTGAATACCCGTTATATAGTAGATTATAAAAGAGCATCTGTATTTTGAAAGTATGTTTATTTACATATCATTTTATTTTTAAAAGTTTTTTTATTAATCGTACTAGATTTTCCTTTAACACGCAGTAGTGAGTTGTTAGTAGCTTCAGACCTATACATTACCATTTACAGAAAGAGAGAGAGAGTGAGAAGAATTAATTTTATATCAGTTTATTTCATACCTCCATTAATCCATTTGATACTTTTTTAAAAGCTTTTCTTTTATAACTCTTTCAATCTTCTAATAAATATTGCCAGCAACAAAAATAACTGTCGTTTGACTTACGATGGAAACATGGATCAATGTTGTCGTATATTAGCGTATTTATTTTTACATTCAATTACGGTAACTAAATAGTATTACGAAGGCGTTATATTTTGTATTTGTACATGAGCCGTGCCAAATGTATGACCAGAATTTATTTTATTCAGACCCGCCTGTGTCTTACTTTTTATAGTTATGTTATTTTTTTCTTACATAATGTTGTGATTTAATATTAGTTTTCAGTCAATTCGAATATATCTGAAATGTCTGTATTCTTTTTAATTTAAGTTGTTTTTAATGTACCATGTGCCTGGTTTACACGTGCTTAGTAAGAACTGGTTGGTTGTCATTTGCACTTAATATACGAAAGAGTCAAGTGATATGACGTAGATTGATTCAGTGCTTGGTGCCTTATCTAGCTTCAAGTAATAAGAAAAAAATACCAAGTAACTAGCAGCTATCTTCCTCACAATGATATATTTTTATGTTTACATAGAAAATAGTGTCCGTAGCGTTTTATGTACAAAATCAGTTGTAAATCAAATCAATTTGTTATTATCCGGATTCTATACGGATTAGTATCCGGATTTTATATGGATATTAATATTCGTAGTACATTTCAATAAAAATATGGTTAAACACCAATAACTCCCATGAATAATCAAGTACTCAGTATTTTAAAATTATATCATCGCAGAATTCATACATTTTGCTCAATAATCGGTACTTAAAAAGCGTTAATCGTGAGCACCCGTTATATAGCAAAAGTACTCAGTAGTTTTGTACTAAGCCGTAGTATAAGTATGACTACTAATGACAAGCACTAAGCTCGTGTAAACGAAGTATTTAGAAATAAATCTTTTGGTTCTTGCTTTTTTTTTTCAATGAAATTACAATAAAAAATACCCGCCAATTTAATTTACACAGCGGCAAGTGATTTATCATTATACTTCTATATTGTTAAGTTAATGTACAGACGACGATACCTATATATCTTTGCATGTAAGTTAGTGATTGTAATCCTCTTAATTGTAGCCTTCGATTTATGTGATATGAAGGTCAACATATGTTAGCTTTATTAACTCCGGAACGAGGGGTCATCAATAAATTGTGTTCAGAGATTCGGTCGACCGCGTGGCGGGTCTACGTTAGGACATGGGACCTGGGAGATCGTGAGAGTAAAAGATTTTCATGATATATTCCCTTTGAGTCTAACTCGTAAAATGCTTCACCGTGTATCATCTTAATCGGGGGACGTTACCAGTCTCGGGCCTGAACTCGGGGTTGCACCCCGGCTTAAATATGGTAGCCCTCGCCCACTGTTAAGTGGGGGCTCGGGTGTATCATGAACCCTCGTTAGCCTAGCTGTGGTTCCGTGGGTGACATCAGCAACGATAACCACCCACGGACGCACTTAATGTTATATCTTACGAGTTATTGCCCGAAAGGAAATAATTGATAAATCTTTTACCTGGCTTGGGCTGTAGGGTGAGTCTGCATATTGTGAAAAGGAATGAGAACCAATTATGACGTTATGATTCTTAAAATAAAAGTTTCAAAAGAATGACGTCACAAAACGAAGTCATTTGATTGAAAATAAAAAAAATAACCTGCCAATTTGTGACGTCGTAATAGGAAGACTCATTTGACAGATATGTGACGTCACAATGAAAGACTAGAGATGCAAAAATTAAAATGTAAACTGTAGATGTGTGACGTCACATAAGGGAGACTAAAGCAAAGGTGGAGGGGTAAAAAGAACTAAAAAATTTATCGATGATCCCTATACGTGAGAATGGTACATTTAGTTCTTTCGACGTTACATCGAGAGATGCCTATATCTAACTGATTTCTACTGCAATACAATTTTATATGAAACAATAGTTTTTTAGTATTAACTGTTATGGATGCTTCAGTTTAAAAATAACTTTGTAACTGGAAATCTAATTGAGGCTGGTATTTGAGCAATTTTCTTTAGTTCTACGAATGTAATCGTTTGCAATCACTTGTGAGTTACAAAATCCGAATGATTTCAAGCAAATCATTTCAACTTACTGGTTTTAATTCTAGGTTTTTAAAGTACTTAGTCTTTGATTGCATTATAGACTGTTATCAATCTGGTTATTATGTTTATTTATTTTTTACCTAATAAATTTTAAGTTTTTTTCGCCAGCTTTTTTTGTCATCCTTTGCCAACAGGGCGCTCAAAGACGATGTACTGATATTGTGTTTGTCATTCATTATATATATGTAATATCTTATGAAATAAGATATTTTGAATATTTTTTCAGACCAACAGCTTCAACTCATGTTCTAAAAAATACTTTTTTTATATTTTAAAAGTGGAATTGTTATTTGAAACTGAAGTGTCCATAATTTAAAATAAGCTCCAAAATATACATCAAACTGTATATCTTCTTGAAACGCTAGTCAAGTGTTTTGTTACCTACATACTGTTTATGTACTTTGTAACTTATATAATGTTATATAAGAATATATTAAATGGTACTGTCTTAAATGTTTATTTTATTTATAACTCGCGTTAACGCGCGACTTTGCCTTTCAGAAGTAGGTATGACGCACACGCAAAGTACCGCCGTGCATGCGCGGTGTGCGAGATGTGGGGGAGGTGAGACGTGCGTGCGCGACGCGCGAACCTGCCACTTCAGAATTGCTTTTCAGTGCGTACGCTCGTAAATATACATTACATAGATACACACAAATATAAATATACATATATTACATGAGTCAACGTGGCGGAAAGCGGCACTAAACTGAAACTTTATTCTTTAGAATGAAGATGCGTCAATAATTCAGAAATGTTGCGTTTTAGCATCCGTATAACGTTTACGAACACAAACTTTGTTACCGCCCGCAGCCTTGTAGCGCCGTAAATACAGCGCTTATGTATCCCGCAGGAAAAGTTTAGTGTTAACGTTAACACTAAACTTTTAGTTTAGTGTTAGTGTTAACGTTGTTTAGTGTTAAGTTTAGTGTTAACCTCAAGGTTGATGGACAGTAAGAAAACAATGGATACAATAAAAATATTTTAATGAGTCAATTGAACACAATAACATAACATAAACATGACTTATCTCACTTATAAACAATTATAATTTTAAAACAGTAAATATAGTTGGGCGATAATCTCTTAAACAAAGAACTTAAATCTAGTCTAGCACTCTTTAAGCATAGCATCCGGCCATTCACACATGCGTTAATAAATGACTACACTGTGCGGAAAACGTTGATATGTATGTTTGTAACAGGTACGTAAGGACATTTATGTATTATTGTAACTTTTTCTTCACTGCTTATCGAATTTTATGAGCAATTTTAAACGTCACGCCATCGGTGACACGAGGGCTAGATATGAAGATATGAATCTCGCGCAGAGAATTGCGATTGCTATTCAACGTGGGAATGCAGCTAGTGTTCTTGGAACCATGCCGCAAGGGCACGGACTCCCATTAGTTTGTTTAGGTTAGACTTTTATTATAATTAGTTTTAAGATTTTCATCATTGTAAATATATTAATAAAAGTTTAACATTTTGAGCGAATTCAAAATTTTTGCTGAAGGGTCTTTAGACGGTGCGTGGGTCATTGTTGCCCGCCAGCTTAGAAGCATAGTCCGCGCGTGCTTTCTACACAAATTGTCGTACTTAACGCATATACGCACTATGGGGTAAATGCATTGTACTGCGCGGGCTTTCTATATAAACTGTACTGTTCTATACACACTATGGGGATTCCCGCTTTAGTTAGTTAGGAAAATAGTCATGTAAATCATTTCTTTCACTTACACTGTGATACCGGCCGGTTGCTATTCGCATTATGCCTTTTCTCTTGAATTGTCTATGCTAGATTTTGTATGCACCAGCCGGCCATTACAGTGATGTATGAGTACAGGGTAATGATAGTGTTACCTTCCTGCGAAGCCTAGGAGGAAATAATGCGTATTGCTTCGGTTTGCTAAAAACGGAATCTTGTACAACGTCACCTGGCGTGGAGAGTATAAGAATCGTCTACGTATAAACGCGTCACTTGGATACCCTTGCTAAGTGCTACCCAGTGTATCAACACTACAATATTGATTTAATTTGAGAGCTTATTTCGTTAAGTTTGGTGCATATGTGATTGACGGATTTTAACAAATTTGTGCGGTGTTCATAAAGTTACACGAGTAAACTCTGACTAGTTGAGAGAAGTCGTAAGGCAATCGAATTAATGAACAAATTTTATTCTCAGAATTAATTAGCTGTGAAGACTGGAAATCTTGAAAACACACCTTTTCTTTTTGCAATATTTTTCCATTTATGACGATCGTCTCAATATTTAGATGTTAAACTCCAAAAAGTATTGAGGAATTATCATTAAATTAATACAAACTATTGTAAATATGATTTGAATTTTATATCATTGCGGATTTTATAAATTTTATTACGTAACGGGTACTTACGATTTACTTAAATGGCCAGTAATTAATTAAAAAAAACCGTGAGTACCCGTGACATCGTAAGAAGAAAAACAAACGTAGATTACGATAATGCCATTATAATAAATTTAGAATTCATACTTACATAATAAAAACAAAAAATCGTTAATCTTTTCCAAGTTAAGTTTAAATTTGAACACACTAAAGATTTGACTGCATCCCTTTAAATGTCCCACTGTTGGGGACGGGTATCTTACAACTGGAAGATTGGAGCATAGAACTCCATAGCTCCCGTTCGTATTGAGTGAAACACTATAGTTTACTCTAACAATGACACTTAAGTTTAAACAGTGAGATATATATGACACTTGAAGTATAAACAACACTTCAAGATGAAACAGTCAGTTAAATATGACACTTAAAGTTTAAACAATGAGATGTATATGACACTTAAAGTATAAACAATGAGCTCTATGTATGACAATTAAATTTCAGCAACCTAGTGTATAAATGACATTTCAAGTTTAAACAACAATATATGTGTATGACACTTCAAGATTAAACAGATATATATATGACATTTAAAGTTTCAACAATAAATTTATAAATGACACTTCATGTTTAACAACGAAATTTACATATGACACTGAAAGTTTAAACAATGAGAAATATACGACAACTAAAGTATATACAGTATGGAAATCTTAATTCCTTTTTAATTTTCCTATAAGAGGTGTCTGAATTGAATCAGTTGTAAACGAATAGCATTAAACTGAGTCTTAAAGCTGTTTTCATCTGAGCATTACACTAATAGCGACTAGACATGTAAGTCCATAAACAATGAATATACACTGAACCCCCGGTAATCCGGCCCCCTGCTTAAGTGACGCCCGGTAATCCGACCCCCAGCTAATCCGACTCTGTAATCCGATAAGTCTATAACAATACAAACAATGCATTTAATTAAGGCATGTCAATTTATGATTTTACAAGTTGTGACTTGTCCGGGGTATCGTGATTTATTCGAAACGAATGTTTTAGCGGATTATGCCGACATTATAAAAAAATGGTTAGTATTTTGTCGAATAATAAGAAATTTATCAAAACATTCCAAATCACTGGGGGTCAGCACTGTACTCGACAATCCGACAAAATTTATAATCCGATATCGATATGTAGAAATTTGACGGATCACCGAGGATCGACTGTATCATAATTTCTTAATGAGTGATAGTATTTAAAATTATACATGAAAATGTGGCAATATACATATTTGCAATGTTAAATATAACATGACTCGAGTATGGCTTAATACGCCGCACCTCTACAACGATAAAGACCTAACTAAGAAATTATAATGTAAAGTAAAAAAGCGTTTTGAAACATATTTTCTATTCTTATAATTTCGAAATAGGTCTCTATAATTATGAAGGTGCGCTATGAGTAATACATATATATAAAAAAATATTCAGGAGATTTTTTCATTTCTATTTCGTACAATCTTCATGAAAATAACTTTCAATTTAAAAGATTTCCTAAAAATACTGCGTCCAAATTCTTTTCATTTTAACATTAATATGAGATCTCCACCAATATATTTAATTCTCTGTGAGATCTTTTCGATGTGTTTTATATACTAAACAGTAAACATAAGGAGTATTTAATAAAACGATAACAATTCAATGAACACACAAAGATATATACAAATAAAAAAGAAACTTGAAAATGTTATTGACTCTTATTAAATGAAATTAAATTTGGCTATAACATTTTTTTTTATTATGAAAGAGTGAGAAACGGGCATGCAGGCCACCTGATGTTAGGTGGTCACTGCAGCCCATTGACAACCACGTCCAATCTCAGAACAGAACAGAAGTTCTATTTAAGGATGAACGCGGATGCGTTCCTACTCTTAAGGACTAAGATGGTCGCCCCCAGTAATGTGTGTCCGGCAACCACACCTCCCCAACCGAAACACAATACATGAAGAACATGTTGCTTTACGGCGGGTTATAAGGATTATTATATAATAGGTTATTATATAACATCGCTCAGTATTATATAGTATAGTAATATATTGGCACATTTATCAAAAAAAATATCCTTGACCGTGGCGCTTACATTTATACCAAGTCGGCTTTGGCGGCACTAGACTGGAGACGTTTTATCTAGGCTCGAGACGCGCCGACGATTCTCACACCTATTGTGTTTGACGGCCTTGAAACGTCTTTGAATATATCAGCTGTTGTGTCCGCCCGCAGTCTTGTAGCGCCGACGTAAACACGACACTTGTGTTCGCCCGTAATCCATACACATTTGTACGTACAACACAGGTGTACAAGCCGTCAACGTGTTTCGCCGCAAGGAAAGTGATAACTTTAGGTATTCCATCAATATATAATTCCTGTTACTGTAATTTACAAAAATCTAGATGTGGCAATGCATTGACTACATAAGCGATATGCTCTCTAAATACATCGATATAGATAAAATTTTACCATCGAAAATCTAAACTACGATTTTATATTCATAATCGGTGGGACATTCTGTATGCCTTGGGTAAATATTTCAAAAAAGTTCAATATATTTAGAAAGAGAAACCTTAGCACCCGACAGTAACCTCTATTTACTATAGCCAGTATATAATGTTAAAAAAATACCCTATTACTAAACATTGAGCAGTTTTTTAAACAAAATATGTACTTTAGACTTGTACAACTTTTCATTGGTGAAGTACCAAACGACCGTGCAGGCCATGATGTTAAATGGTATCTTCAGCCTATGGACTCAGACAAGACTAAAGTCTTGCCTGACGTCGTATAGATGCGTTGCTACTCTTGAGGATTTAGATGGTCGCCTCGGTTGTAAGTGTGGCCGGTAACCGCACCTATCCATCCGATACCACCAATCTGCTTTACGGCGGATTATGAGGGCGGATGGTACCTCCCCGGTCGAATGGTTGTTCTACTACTGGTTGTACTACTACTACTTGTAATTAAAAAACTAAATATTATGTATGTTTATATATATAAGAGGCATAAGGATGTCATCACTTTCAAAGTTGTTAGTGCTAGCATAGATTGTCGGCTACACAACACAACACACCTTACTTAGCTAAATGTCGGCTACACTTAGCAATGAGGCGACCATCTTAGTCCTCAAGAGTAGCAACGCATCTACGTGGACTTTAATCCAGTTTTAGGTTGTATGTTGATGTCCATGGGCTGTAGTGATTTAACATCCGATGGTGTGCACGCTCGTTTTCTCTTTACCTTATATAATAATAACAGCAATTGCGTTTAGCAGTATCCGTTTAGCGTCTATGGAAACACGATCGTTGTGTCCGCCCGCAATCTTATAGCGCCTACATAAACAGAGCACTTGTGTTCGCCCGTTAACTTTTACAGATTTGTATTCAAACGACAACTGTGTTCAAGTGGTAAAGGCAACAGCTGTGTACCCGCAGTTGAGGGGTTAAAAAATAGCCATTCAGCTTTAAGTGATGACAACCTTGAATATACTATTTAAATAGCGCTAGCTGTCTTCGAAAAAAACATAAAAATATAGTATATACCAAAAACTTAATATTACATAGTATCTAAGATACAACAGTACATTTACTATTCCTAAGTATATCTATATAACGAATAAATATTTTCATACGTAATGTACATACATTTTTACATAATACGTATATCATTTTACTTCTAACATCAAAAGGTACATATGTATATGTATGTATATAATATGATCTATTTAATAAATGCTATTTCAAAAATCATTCAATATATCCTTTCTTTACACGATTCCGAGCACAAACCTTTTTAATATAAATTCATAGATAACCAATGTTAGGCCTATTATATGTGTCTATAGAAAAACTCGTTAAGATATATGATTTTCAGAGTAAATAGAATCAACTTAGGTTATATAAATTATGTATGGGAAGTAAATATCTTGTTATAAACTCCTTAAATGGGATCCATTGCTATTTTGATCTCACGTGCGATAAAAATAGGACAGATGTGGGGAAATACTTATTTCCTTTAACTCTTTTTTGGGAGATACCCCTGGAGGTTGGAGTTGGAAAAAAATTTGAGTATGGGAAATGGGGGAATAGGGATTCATACTCAACATTTTAGATTTTCCATGGTATTTACCACTTTGGGCATCATCGATATAAATTTAACAGATTAATCAAAACTTGAAATGTTTAGAAATTTAAATAACAAATAACATCAAAACGTATAAAAAATCCGTTTTGATTTTGAAACTGATTTGATTCTGCTTAGAAATATATGGAATATGAAAATAAATAATACTTATGTTATTTGAAATGTTAATGTTGTGGAAAGCCAATATATTGATATAAACTGTTTAAAAGGGATCCAATGTTAATTTCATCTCACTTGGTATAAAGTAGGAGAAATGAGGGGAAATGGGGGAACATACTCCCAATTTTCTATTCCCAATGACATTTATCACTTTGACATAAAAGTTACGGGTTAATTTAAATTTGAAAAAATCACATAAATATTAATATGTGTCACTGTATAAAGATATAAAAAGTGATGTTTTATTTTGAAAATAGTTAAAAAAATGTATTTACTTCAAAATTTTACATAAGCTTTACTGGATATCCT